>CM049570.1:39155190-39230009 GCA_027123335.1 Amphiprion clarkii | reverse complement strand
ACACACACACTAACACACACACTAACACACACTAACACACACTAACACACTAACACACACACTAACACACACTAACACACACACTAACACACACTAACACACACTAACACACACACACTAACACACACACACTAACACACACACTAACACACACTAACACACTAACACACACTAACACACTAACACACACACTAACACACACTAACACACACTAACACACTAACACACTAACACACACACTAACACACACACACTAACACACACTAACACACACTAACACACACTAACACACACTAACACACTAACACACACTAACACACACACACACACACTAACACACACTAACACACACACTAACACACACTAACACACACTAACACACACTAACACACTAACACACACACTAACACACACTAACACACACTAACACACTAACACACACTAACACACTAACACACACTAACACTAACACACTAACACACACTAACACAGTAACACACACTAACACAGTAACACACACTAACACTAACACACACTAACACTAACACACACTAACACTAACACACTAACACACTAACACACACTAACACTAACACACACTAACACACTAACACACACTAACACACTAACACACACTAACACTAACACACTAACACACACTAACACACTAACACACACTAACACTAACACACTAACACACACTAACACAGTAACACACACTAACACACTAACACACACTAACACTAACACACTAACACACACTAACACAGTAACACACACTAACACTAACACACTAACACACTAACACTAACACACTAACACTAACACACTAACACACTAACACTAACACACTAACACTAACACACTAACACACACTAACACTAACACACTAACACTAACACACTAACACACTAACACTAACACACTAACACTAACACACACTAACACTAACACACTAACACAGTAACACACACTAACACTAACACACTAACACTAACACACTAACACTAACACACTAACACACTAACACACACTAACACTAACACAGTAACACACACTAACACAGTAACACACACTAACACTAACACAGTAACACACACTAACACTAACACTAACACACTAACACTAACACACTAACACTAACACAGTAACACACACTAACACTAACACACTAACACAGTAACACACACTAACACTAACACACTAACACACTAACACTAACACACTAACACTAACACTAACACACTAACACACCAACACACAGCTCCACATCCTGCTGCTGCTCATTCAGGTGCAGCTCTGAGTCGTTCTGCTGGATTCTGGTTATTAAAGCGTCTGATGAAGCACAAACACCACGTCAGCGCTGGACGGAGACGGACCAGGAAGTAAAAAGCAGGAATCCGGCCTCATCTAAACACACACAGCTTTCACATTGTGCTTCTGTTTTCTGCAGAAGCTGAGGGAAGCGGCAGCGAGGCGCCGGCAGTCTATTAAAAGCAGGAGGTGAGAGTCCATCTATTATTTAGCTGCTGCTGACACTGGAAAGACTCCAGCAACCAAGACAGCGCTGGAAACACAGGGTTAGCCCTTTAAAATGACGAGACGCAGCTCCCTGGGAGGAAATAACACACAAAATCACCACAAAAACACACTCAATCACCACAAAAAGACACAAAATGATCACAAAAAGAGGCAAAATCATCCTAAAACAGCATAAAATCACAAAATCATGACAAAGAGGCAAGGTTACTGCAAAAATATACAAAGTCATCACTATAAGATGAAAATTCAACACAAAAAGAAGCAAAATAATGCATAGGAACATCACACTGTCTCTGCAGAAATAATAAAAATATGATGGAAATTCTCACTCAGAGTCACAGAGTCTCAAATATCACCACAAAAACACAGAAAATCATTACAAAACCAGGCAAATTATCACAAAAAGACGCAACGTTGCCACAAAAATACACAAAACCACCTCTGAAGGATGCAAAGTCATCACAAAATGAAGCAAAGTTAGAACAAAAACACATAAAATCACTATGAGAAGATGCAACATCATAACAAAAAGAGGAAAATTAGCACTAAAAGAGGTAATGTCACCACAAAAATACAATAAATCATCAAAAAAAGAAGTTTAATCACCAGAAATACGCAAAATGACCACAAAAAGAGGCAAAGATACAGACAGAAAACTGTGAATTAGCCCTTTAAAAGTAGAAACGTCGCGTATTCTTTGCAGAAATAATAAAAATATGATGAAAATATTCACTCAGAGTCACAGAGAGTCAAATTTCACCACTGAAAGATGCAAAATATTTAAAAAAAATTAGGCAGAATAGTAGAAAAAGAGGCAAAGTTAACAAGAGAAAGACAATAAATCACTCAAAATGATGCAAAAGCACCACAAACACACTACATCCCCACGAAAAGATGAAAATCATCACAAAACGAAGCAAATGACCACAAAAAGACACAAACACGTCTGAAGGATGTAAAACCATCATAAAAAGAGGCAAATTCACCAAAAACATGCAAAATCCATCCATCATCTATCCACCGCTTAATCCTCACTGGGGGGGCGGAGCCTATCCCAGCTGACTCAGGTGAAGGCAGGGGACACCCTAGACAGGTCGCCAGTCTGTCACAGGGCTACACACAAAGACACACAATCACTCTCACATTCACACCTACGGGCAATTTAGAATGATCAATTAACCTCAGCATGTTTTTGGACTGTGGGAGGAAGCCGGAGTACCCGGAGAAAACCCACGCATGTACAGGGAGAACATGCAAACTCCATGCAGAAAGATCCCGGGAAAGCCGGGACGCGAACCAGGGATCTTCTAGCTGTAAGGCGAAAGCGCTAACCACTACACCACTGTACAGCCCATATGCAAAATCATCTCAGAAAATGAAAACACCAAATTAACTCTTTAATAATAATATCCTGATTTCTCTGCAGAAATAATCAAAATATGAAGGAATTTCACCACATTATTCATCATATTTGGGGAGATTTGTGTTGGACTTGGGACTTTAAGCATCACAGGGTCTCAGATATATCACATAAAATAGAAAACTAGCCTTTTAATAATCTGAATTTCATAGTTTTTCTGCAGAAATAATTTAAAAATGAGATGAAAATATTCACTCAGTCACAGAGTCTCAAATATCGCCACAAAATGACGCAAAATCGTCCTAAAATGGGGCATATTAGTAAAAAAAACCAAACCAAATCACCACTAAAAGATGAAAAATTCATGAGGAAAATTACCACAAAAACATAATCACTCACCACTAAAAGATGCATAATCATCATAAAAAAAAGCTAAATCACCAAAAAATACACAAAATCATCACTCAGAAAATAAAAAGTAACCCTGGCTAGAAATAATAAAACACTGAATTAACCCTTTAATAAGATCCTCTGTTCTCCACAGAAATAATCAGAATATGAACGACCTTCACCACATTATTCATCATATTTGGGGAGATCTGTGTTAGATTTTGGACTTAAGTGTCACAGAGTCACAAATATTGCCACAAAAACACAATAAATCACCACTAAAAAAAGAAAATATAATAAAATGAGGTAAATTACTACAAAAACAGGCAAAATTAACAATAAAAAGATGATAAATCACCATAAGATGCAAAATCATCATAAAAAGATGCTAAATCACAAAAATATGAAAAAACATCACAAAAAACCCCAAAAATGACCATAAAAATAATAAAACACCAGATTAGCCCTTTATTAATAATAATAATAATATGCTTTTCTTTCAGAAATAATTAAACTATGAAGGTTTTTCTTCTCATTCTTCATCACATTTCCTCGGACTCTGCTCGGTGTCCATCTTTCTATCATCTCTACCGGAGCACCGGGAGCCTCTCCGGTCACCTACCCGTCGCTGTCTGCGGGCCACGGGAAGACAAAGCAGCAGGGGAGGCTGTGGAGGTCCCGGAGGTTCGGGAGGAGGTTCGGGAGGACGGCGGAGCAGAAGCCCGGCGCTGCTTCAGCATCTCCCGGCATCCCTCCGGAGCTGCATCCTGCCGGTAAACCGCCGGTAAACCTCCAGTAAACGGGGCTCCGCGCGCACCGGACGGACCGTAAACTGCGACCGTCCGCGTGCTGCACTGAATGACAGCAGTGCTGCGTTCAGGAACGGCTCGGAAAGTAGGCCTCTGACGTTTATTATCAATGAATCAACAAACAAAATCACCACTAAAAGATCTAAAATCGCCAAAGAAAGACATTAAAGCAACACAAAAAGACACAAAAGACCTAAAATCACTACAAAAAAGTAACAAAGGTCGAAAAATCATCACAAAAAGACACAAAATCACCACAAAAAGACACAAAATCACCACAAAAAGACACAAAATCACCACAAAAGACATAAAAATCACCACAAAAAGACACAAAATCACCAAAAAAACCCAAAATCACTACTAAGACGCAAAATCGCTACAAAAAGACACAAAATCACCAAAGAAAGACACAAAATCAACACAAACACACACAAAAGACACAAAATCACCACAAAAAGACACAAAATCACCACTAAAAAGTTCTAAATCACCACTAAAAGATGGAAAATCATCACAAAAAGACAAAATCAACAAAGAAAGATAGAAAATCAACACAAAATCACCACAAAAAGACACAAAATCACCACAAAAGACACAAAAATCACCACTAAAAGACATAAAAATCACCACAAAAAGACACAAAATTGACACTAAAAGGCACAAAATCGCCACGAAAAGGCACAAAATCAACACAAACACACACAAAAGACACAAAATCACCACAAAGACACAAAATCACCACTAAAAAATGCTAAATCACCACTAAAAGACAAAATCAACAAAGAAAGATAGAAAATCAACACAAAATCACCACAAAAAGACACAAAATCACCACAAAAAGACACAAAATCACCAAAAAGACACAAAATCACAACTAAAAAATGCAAAATGACCACTAAAAGACGCAAAATCATCACATAAAGACAAAATCAACAAAGAAAGACACAAAATCAAGACAAAATCACACAAAATCACCACAAAAAGACACAAAATTGACACTAAAAGGCACAAAATCGCCACTAAAAGGCACAAAATCAACACAAAATCTAACAAAATCACCACAAAGACACAAAATCGACACTAAAAGACACAAAATCACCACAAAAAGACACAAAATCGCCACTAAAAGGCACAAAATCAACACAAAATCTAACAAAATCACCACAAAGACACAAAATCGACACTAAAAGACACAAAATCACCACAAAAAAACACAAAATCACCACTAAAAGACACAAAATCACCACAAAAAGACACAAAATCACTACAAAAAGACACAAAATTACCACAAAAGACATAAAATCACCACTAAAAGACGCAAAATCAAAGAAAGACACAAAATCAACACAAAAACACACAAAACACACAAAATCACCACTAAAAGAGGCAAAGTTATTAATAAAAAGACACTAAATCCCTGAACGAGAGCGGTGCTGCGTTCAGGGACGGCTTGGAAAGTAGGACTCTGAGGTTTATTATCAATGAATGCAGCTGGAGAGAGGAAGAGCCGAGGTAAGAAGATCCTCTTGCACTGGAAAACTACCTCTCTACCGAATATACAGCCAGAAAAGAATAAAATAGGATTAAAATAAGATTTAGAACGACGTTAGAGACGACTAAACACAATAAAAAGAATAAAATACGATTAAAATAAGGTTTAGAACGAGGTTAGAGACGACTAAACACAATAAAAATAATAAAATATGATTAAAATAAGGTTTAGAACGAGGTTAGAGACGACTAAACACAATAAAAATAATAAAATATGATTAAAATAAGGTTTAGAACGAGGTTAGCGATGACTAAACACAATAAAAATAATAAAATATGATTAAAATAAGGTTTAGAACGAGGTTAGAGACGACTAAACACAATAAAAAGAATAAAATATGATTAAAATAAGGTTTAGAACGAGGTTAGAGACGACTAAACACAATAAAAATAATAAAATATGATTAAAATAAGGTTTAGAATGAGGTTAGAGACGACTAAACACAATAAAAAGAATAAAATATGATTAAAATAAGGTTTAGAACGAGGTTAGAGACGACTAAACACAATAAAAATAATAAAATATGATTAAAATAAGGTTTAGAACGAGGTTAGAGACGACTAAACACAATAAAAAGAATAAAATATGATTAAAATAAGGTTTAGAATGAGGTTAGAGAGGACTGACAAATTAAATTGGTGCAAATGTGCAAAGTCACTCAACTTGGCCTAAAAAAAAGCAAATAAAAAAAGACAGAAGAGAAAAAATAAATCAACACAATATGCAAAAATTACTGTAGGAGATTTAAAAATAAATATACATTGAGAATAAAATTAGATAAAATTAAAGTCAATTTTGCCTCAACAAATGCAAAAGAAAAAGAAAAAATAAATCAACACAATATGCAAAACGTAGGGTCAAACATATTTAGATTAAAATTAGATAAAATGAAAGCTGTACAAAGTCACCCAGAAAAATAATGTTTGGTTTCTATTCAAGGTATTTTTAAATTACAACTTAGTTTAAATATATTTACACTCATGCATAAAATGACTGAACTACACTACAAACAAAAATAAAAATTCCTAAGTCACTATTTAGAACATGATAATCTAAAACCCACCGTGCAAATTAAAGTTAAATTTATGCTAAAAAATAATGAACAAAACAGTTTTCAATGATTTTCAATCAAAGGTATTTCTAATTACAACTTGCTCTTTATATATATATATATATATATATATATATATATATATATATATATATATATATATATATATATATATATGTATATATATGTGTGTGTGTGTGTGTGTGTGTGTGCGTGTGTATACGTATATATATATATATATATATATATATATGTATATATATATATATATATATATATATATATATATATATATATATATATTATTTTTCAAAAATAATAAAAATATTTAGAATACAATTAGATAAAATTATTGTTGTGTAAGGTCACCCAGAAAAATAATAATTGGGCGTTAAAAAAACTTTTAAGTTAAGAAAACTTTTAATTAAATTATGCTTTTTATTAATTATTTTTCAACCTATTAAATTAAAGTGTTTTTAATTATGACTTATTTCAAAAATATAAACACACATGCATAAAATCATATTATTTCTGACTATAAATTAGTGGATTTATAAAATAAAATAAAAATCTGATTTAGAACAAGATAATATAAAACTCTCTCCGTGCAAATTAAAGTTAAATTTATGCTAAAAATAATAATAATGTTGAGCTCAAAAAGTAAAAAGACAAAACAACAGTTTGCATGAATCTTTTTGAGTTCAGAGAAAATTGACTACGAAACATTTCCTGTTAAACTAAAATCTGAATCTTAATCTGGTTCATCTCAGCCTGAGCTCCTCATTAGAAGTTTTTACTCAAACTGGAGCAGAGAGAATAAAGTTAACGCCTTTTAAAACCTTCTTCTTAAGATCAGATCAACTTTATTCATCCCAGAGGAAACTGTTACATAAATAAAGGTTAGTGAAATAAATACACTACAGAGAGATTAGTGATTAAATAGAAATAATAGTAAAAAAAAAACAAAAACAAAAAAAGATTAGAGAGTACAAAATCCAAAGAGTCCAAGTGGATGCCATGGAATAGAGTCTAAAAAATAAAAATGAATGTGAACTAAATACCAAGAAAGATAAACAGAAGGTGAATTAAAGATAAGATGGTCCTTCATGAATCCCACAGCGGGACATTTACAGCTTCAGCAGCAGAGATAGAGTAAACATTTAGAAAATGAGTGCAAAATAACCTAAATAAAGCGAGATATACATGAGTAGTAATGACAGGAATAACACTGCACATGTCAGGGGTGCTGCACAGATTCTTTACGGAGTGGAAATGTTCACAGAAGTATTTATACTGCACAGATTTTATGTAAATATAAAAACACCTATGTAGCATATGTTCTAGTTTATGTACAAAAAAAATAAGAAGTGCAGAATATTCACTGTATGCTAAAAAACTACAGCCACACCGTGTGGAGGTGTTTAGGTTGGAGTTAGTCTCACAGCTCTGAGTATTTTCTTGTCAGTTAAACAGTAAAACTCTCTGATTCTGCTTCGACTCACATCAAATCCTAGTAATTCTGCAGCTGTCAGTTTCCTGTTTAACCAATCTGGAGTTTGAACTGGGATCGTACGTGAACGCAGCACGTATTTAAGAAGCCAGAAGTCGTTGGATGTTTTACTAAGACTTTAAAGAAGCTAAGAGGATTTTAGACTTTTTGGTTCAGCCCGTTAAATTAGCCGCTAAATGCTAAGCTAACGTCTCAACGGCAGTTCTCAGTGATGCTACCGTTAGCTCGCCGGCTAGCGCCACAAACAACACTTTAAAAAAACTTTTCTTTACCTCCTCGCGTTACATTCCGACTTGTGGCGGCGAATCTGTCCGCTGTGCCGTCATCCCGGGACGCGGAAGAGCGACAGACGAAGAGTTTCTGTAGAAAATCCACGTTTTTTAGCCGAACTAGCCGCCTGAGGAAGCTAATGTTTTGGTACGGGGAGTTCTCGCGGGGAAATATCGCGAGAGAACACGAGATATTAGTCCAGCAGCTCTTTAAACAAACACGCGTTTAAAGAGCTGCAGGATGCCTCTAAATGCACAATAACCCATAAAAACAATATTGTCAAAAGAATATTACTTTATTTTATTAATTTTAGGCACATTTGCACATTTAGCCCATATTTTATAGGCTATAGTTCTACTTTCCCTCCTAGGACCTCATTTATTTTTTTCAAAAAGAGCTTATTGTTCATAATAATGGCAACAATAAAAAAATAATAATAATCCACAAAAAATTGAACAATAGCAACAATAATAATTATGCCAACATAAATATAATATACATATAATATAAATATAAAAAATATAACAAACATAACATTATTTTTTAAGAGTATTTTTATTTTTTAAGAGTATTTTTTATCTATTTTTATTATTTGCACTGCTGCTAATTGTTGTGTTCTTGCAGACAAATTTCGTTGTACTTCTGAACAATGACAATAAAGTCTCTCTCTCTTTATTAACAGTCAAACATTAGATTTTATCCGATTGTTTTGTTTATTCTCCTTATCCCAAGTAGCTAGAAGAAGACTAAAATGGAGCCCAACCAAAGTTCAGATCTTAAGAGGTTAAATATATATTTGTGTATATGTATATATATATATATATATATATATATATATATATATATATATATATATATATATATATATATATATATATTCTATAATTTATTTATGTTGGGCAGACATTATTACATTTAGACCTTCATTCAGGCATTTTACAATCAAAAATCCAGTTAAAATACCCATAATATCAACAATAAATTAGGCAAATACATCTAAACTAGCCCATTATAAGGGCTTTGTCAAATAAACATAAAACAACAACAAAAAAATAGTTGGTCCATTTTTCATCTCCTTCAGGTTGGAGGTAAGTAGCTCAGTAAGTGGTTTCTGACACCACCTGTTAAAAAAAGTGCAGTGGAGGAAAACTCTGCCTCATATTTTCATAAATATCAACTTCATAAATAAAATAAAATAAAATAAAAATAAACTAATAAAAGACGAAACCCAGAAATCTACAGGTAGAAAAATAGAAAGTGGCCGAAAGTTCAGTACAAAATAAACTCTGCTCTTGGAAATGTTGCTGCTGTGCAGCTGGATCACGACTGCTTGGCCTTCAGGAGCTTCTCCAGGAAGTTCACGGCGTGTTGGATCTCCTCTGACGTCAGGTCGCTCAGCTCGGGCAGATCTTCAGGACGGAGCCTCCTCCTCCTCCGACCCGACGCCTCGCCGCTGCCGTCCTGAAGCGCCGCCGCCGTGTGGATCCCTCGGAGGCTCATCTGGAGCCACTCTCGGCGCTCCTGGACCTGCTGGTGTTCTCCCAGGTCGTGCATCAGCTGGACTTCGCTCACGGTTCTCTTCCTGTGGGCAGATAAACAACAGCAACGTTAGCCCTCTGACCTCCTGACCTCCTGACCTACAGATCTGCTGCTGGAACTGAAGAAGGAGCTGAAGCTTCACCTCAGAGGTCGGCCTCCAGCGGGAACAGAGAGGTTCAGGACGCACAGCGACACTAGCAGGATTTTATAGTCCACGGGTCGCATGCTGACCTGGAAAAATGAAAATAAACATCTTAAGAGTCCAATTTTCTTCCATTTAACATTTTACAAATATCATCTAGAATCTAGTGATTAGAAAGAGTTCAGACAAGTTCTGATGAAATTATGTTGAACCAACAAACCTCACTGAGTTTAATTAAATAGTTAATGATTTTCTTATTTTATTTTATTTCATTTTATTTCTAACCCGAGCAATAAAGACTACAAATAAATAACTAAAAATAAAAATGATAAAAAATGTTTTTCTTTTGATTTTGATGATAATAAAAGAAAATAACACAAACATTAAGAGCTGGAATAAAATGAACAAAGAACACAAATAAATAAGTAGAAAAATAAAAAAATACAATCAAAAAAAGTTTAAATATATACATATATTAGGGCTGGGACAGTAACGCGTTAATTTCTATTAATTAACTACAGCGCAAATAACGCGTTAAAAATAATAACGCAATTAGTTGCACCCTCCTCAGTTCCCTCATTTCTTGTAACTCTGATGAACACTCCAGCCCAGTAGGTGGCGGTAATGAACCTGAAGTCTGTTTGTAGCCATGAAGAAGAAGCACAGGAAGCACTGAGTGAAGTCAGACTCTGGTGAACAGTGAAGGAAGACCAGATTGAGCTTCTTGGACAGAAAGTTTTCTTTTAAAAATCTTCCTGATGGCAGCTTGGATAAAAGCCTGGTTGTGTGCAAATTGTACAACAAAGAGTTTTCTGATCACTGCGTCACTTCAAGCCGACGGTATCACCTCAATGTAAAACATGTTGCTGTTAGCACCAGAGCTAACGTTAGCTACGAGTCATGCTAACGGCTAACGGTGTAGCCATCCCATAATAGACCACTTTTCTAGACAGTGCTTGAGTTTACAGAAAGTCTATAAATGTTGAATAAAATCGCTATAATTGCACTTAGATTTGCAGTAATCTGTGAATGTAGCAGACAGATGAAAAATGCAGATAAATAGAAATGAAACATTTTTGTGGTTTAAGTTTTTACTGCCTCCTTGGAGGAGGAATAACCTAAACAACAAAAATATCTCTTTTAATAACTTCATTATAAACTTTTTGTTTATAAAAAAATTACATAAATGAAAATTGATATTCCTATAAAAAGAACCATCAAAATTCCACCATTTATCAGACCCAGAAAAGATGAAAACAGAATGAATCTCTGGATTTTCAACTTTCTGAAGCTCCTTGAACTACTTATGCTGATTTTATGAGCCATACAGTGGAAAAAACAACTAAATTCAGGCTTTAAATCATCAAAATCACTTTTTCTATATGTCCCATTTTCCTTTTTTGAATAAATTTTAAATTATAAACACGTATATGTCTATTCATTGATTCAACTGTCAACCACAACTTTATTTGAATTGAAAAACTTCACTTATTGTGTCAAATATTGCTATTTGACAAAACTGCAATTAAAATGCGATTAATTAATTATAAAGCCTGTAATTAATTAGATTAATTTTTTAATTGCATCCACCACTAATATATCTATATCTATATATCTCTATATCTATCTATCTATATATATATGTATATCTATCTATCTATATATATATGTATATCTATCTATATATATATGTATATATATATATATATATATATATATATATATATATATATATATATATATATATATATATATATATATATATATATATATATACATAAAGAATAAATCAGGTGGCTAATGTTGTATTCAAGTTGCCAGAAAGTATTTTTGCACTTTTCCAAGTGTTTTTCTAGAATAAATACAAGTTGTTAAACTGGTTGCTGATAGAAATAAAGTTGTTTCAACTAGTTTTACTTTTATTCATTTAATTTATTTACATCATTAGCACATTAATCACAAACACAAGTTTTTAGGCTTTAAAAAAGACTCAAAAATTGCTTGAATTAGACAACAAAAAAACCCCCACTTTGTATTCCAATTATGAGCCGCAACTGTTTGTAGATTCTTAAAACATGAACATAAGAAAGTCAGAAAGCTACTGATTAAAATTTAATTACATCTGTTCCAGTTCTACAGTTTAATTTATGAAATGCTTTCATCCAAAGCGACGTACGTCTGAGAGTAGAAACAACTTGACTAAATATCGTGTGTAATTTAAACTCAGATAAAACTACAGATAAAACTTTAAGTTAATCTGACAAAATTTTGTTCTTCAATCATTAATTTCTTAAAGCGTAAAAAAAAGAAAAGAAAAAAGAAGCCAATTCTCACACAGGAAAATCTCACTGAAGCAACTTCATTTTTTAAATTTATGTCAACTCAAAAACTTGTGCCCACAGTTAAGACTTAATACTTTTAACGTAGAAATATTAGTCAGAACAACTTTAAAAACTTGCATCATGTCATGAATGAATAAAAGAGTTTTATCTGAAGAGGAAAAGTTAAAAATAAATGAAGTAATTTTATCTGCTGAGGAAAAATTAATTCCTGTAACTTAATATATTTTGTTGGTTGAACTTAATTTCATTGGAGTTGTTTTGACTCTAACCAGGTTTCCACCTGAATGTCGACTCACCTGGGCGGAAGTTTTCTCTTTAGACTGATCAAAGTGTAGCTTCATGAAAGCCGCTCTGGTCCTGGTCCTGGTCCTGGTCCTGGTCCTGGTCCTGGTCCTGGTCCTGGTCCTGGTCCTGGTTCTGGTCCTGGTCCTGGTCCTGGTCCTGGTCCTGGTCCTGGTCCTGGTCCTGGTCCTGGTTCTGGTTCTGGTCCTGGTTCTGGTCCTGGTTCTGGTTCTAGTTCTGGTCCTGCTGGTTCTGGTCCTGCTGGTTCTCCTGGTTCTAGTTCTCCTGGTTCTGCTGGTCCTGCTGCTGGTCAGCTCTGATGTGTGAGGACCCTCCAGCCTCCTTTTATAGCCAGAGGCTCCGTCCACTGATGGGCCGGACAGAAGGACAGAAGGACAGAAGGACAGAAGGACAGAAGGACAGAAGGACAGAAGGACAGAAGGACAGAAGGACAGAAGGACGCCACGCTGTCACTGAGGACGAACGTCTCTGGAGGCACGTATTGCTCTACAGCAACATGAAGAGGATCCTGTGTTTATTCATCACTTTATTACTATTTATTATTATAATATTATTATTATTCTCATTTTATTACTTCACATTTTAAATGTCATTCATTACATCTGAAACTTATCTGAACCTTCTGATGGTGTTTAAACATTCTGTCACTCTTTCATGTTCTGTTGAGTTTTTCTATATTTCTCATATTTTTATCTTATTTTATTTATTTTATTTCATTTCATTTTATTCAATTTAATTTACTTTACTTTAAATTTATTAAATAAAATTTTATTTCATTTAAGCATATCTTATTTTAGTTCATTTTATCTTATTTCATTTCATTTCATTTCATTTTTATAATATTTTATTTGTTTATTTTATTTAATTTGATCTTATTTTATTTTACTTCATTTTGTCTCATTTCTTCTAATTTTATTTTATTTCATTTCTTTTCATTTTATTTTATTTTATTGTATTTTGTGTCACTTCATTTCATTGTATCTTATTTCATTATATTTGATTTCATTTCATTTTATTTTATTTTATCTTATTTAATTTTAATTAAATTTTATTTAATTTGATTTTATTTTAATTTTTAAAAAATTCTTATTTCTAATTTGAACCCTAGCGATAAAGATTATAAATAAATTTTTAAAAATTATGAAAAACGCTTAAGAAATATATAGATATGTAAAAATAGACAAATGATGATAATAAAAGAAAATAATGCAAATAATAACAGCTGTAATAAAATTAACAAAGAATACAACTACATCAACAAAGATAAAGATGACAGAAAAATGTATTTTGTTTTATTTATTTATTTATTTTTATATATATATATATATATGTGTGTGTGTGTGTGTGTGTGTGTAAATATATATAGAATAAATGAGGTGGATAATGTTGTATTTCAGTTGCTAGAAGGTACTTTTACACGTTTCCAAGCGTTTTTGTTTTCAGATCAAAGCTTTTCTCCACATTTTCTCTCCTTCACGCCTCCCTTCATCTCCTTTCTCTCATTTCCACGTCTATTCGTCCACTTCTGACGTGACCTTTCTGTTTTTAGCTCCTCAACAATGGCGGCAACATGGGGACAGATTTACGGCTCTGGTTGACCGTCGGGCCGTCACCACGGTTACGGAGACGCTGTCCTGAAGAATTGAACTGGTTTTAATGGTGGACATCCAGAAGAAGAGCTGGGAGAGGAGCTGACGTCAGAGGAAACGTCGCTGCTGTCGTCACTCTCCTCACATCTCCAGGATGTTTGTCATCTCACCTAAACCCAACGGAACCAAAACATCTACATTAATATATATATTTATCATCTCAGCAGCTGGACACAGGTCCACCACGTCCACCAAGAGGTCCACCTAAACCCAACGGAACCAAAACATCTACATTAATACATATATATCAATATATTTATCATCTCAGCAGCTGGTCAGAGGTCTCCAGATTCTCCAGGTTCTCCAGGTTCCTCCCACAGTCCAGAAACATGTTGAGGTTAACTGATGATTCTAAGGCCTTGTCCACACGTAGCCGGGTTTTTGTAAAACCGAATATCCTGCCCCCTCCGTCTAGAAAAAGACTTACGTACACACCACCTCGTTTTTAGAAAAAAACTTCATCCACACCTAACTGCATAAGTGCGTTTTTCAGCACATTCATAAGCATGCCGGACCTTTAGGTGGCAGTAGTTCCCCAAATCCTAGCAAGGTGATGGAGAATAACCGTCCTTAACGTCGTCCTTCGCCTGTGTTGTTGAATGTGGAGCAGTATCTGGGCTTGTAAAAACAAGCAAGTAAAAAGCGCCTGCACAAGAAACAGCGCCCAAAACCTTGTGAGAGCATCCATACTGTTACCGAATGTAAACACGGGTCGCATATGTGACGTAAGAACATATTTTGTCGCAGGCGGTGACGTTTCGAAACGCAAAACCCTGGTTAGTGATGTCCACATGCAGACACATAAAATGGAGAATTCGCAAATCTTCACTTTGGTCGGAGTTTTTAAAAAGAATCGTTTTTGATGACGTAAATCTGCGTTTTCATGTGGATGATAGGCCGAATCGTAGAAAAATATCTTCGTTTTGTGAGATACCCGGCTACATGTGGACAAGGGCTAAATCATCCGTAGGTGTGAATGTGAGTGTGATTGTTTGTCTCTATGTGTAGCCCTGTAATAGACTGTTACCTGTCCAGGTGTTCTCTGCCTTCACCCTCAGTCAGCTGGGATAGACTCCAGCCCCATGACCCTGATGAGGACTAAACGGTGTATAGATGATGGATGGATGGATGGATGGATGGAGATCCCCCCGAGTCTTCAGGCTCTGCCTCCTCCACAGAGGACGTGTTTACTGGGTTCAGGAGTTCCTCAAGGTGTGCTTTACACCCCCCAACAATGTCCCCAGAACAGGTCAACAGTTCTCCACCCCGACTGTGCACAGCCTGAGCAAAGCCCTGCCTCCCCTTCCTGAGGCGTCCAACGGTGTGTCAGAACTTCCTCGAGGCCAACCGAAAGTCCTTCTCCATAGCCTCCCTAAAATCCTCCCACACCCGAGTTTTAGCTTCTACAACTGCTGTAGCTGCAGCCCTTTTGGCCGACCGGTACCTGTCAGCTGCTTCAGGAGACCCCCAAGCCAGCCAGGCCCGAAAAGCCTCCTTCTTCGGCCTGACTGCTTCCCTCACCACTGGTGTCCACCAGCAGGTTCTTGGGTTGCCAACGTGACAGGCACCAGTGACCTTCAGGCCACAGCTCCTAACAGCTGCTTCTGCAATGGAGGCTTTGAACATGGACCACTCAGACTCCACGTCCCCAACCTCCCCGGGATGCCGGAGAAACTCTTCTGGAGGTGGGAGTTGAAAACCCATGGACAGGGTCCTCCACCAGATGTTCCCAGTTCACCCTCACTACACGTTTGGGTTTACCAGGTCTATCCAGCAGTCTTCCTCACCATCAGATTAGAACTCACCACCAGGTGGTGATCAGCTGACAGCTCTATCCTCTCTATACCCGAGTGTCCGAGACATTCAGCTGCAGGTCTGATGATACGACCATGAAGTCCATCATCGACCTTTGGCCTAAGATGCTCTGGTACCGGAAACACTTATGAGAACCTGATGCTCCAACATGGTGTTTGTTATGACCAGTCTGTGACTAGAACAGAAGTCCAATAGCTCAACACCACTCGGGTTCAGATCAGGCCGTTCCTCCCAATCACCTCCTCCACGTTTCTCCATCGTTGCCCACATGAGCGTTGGAGTCCTCCAGGAGAACTATGGAGTCTTTGGGTGGTCCCCCTTCCAGGAACTACCCAGAGACTCCAAGAAGGCCGAATCCTCTGAACTGCTGTTGGTGCATAAGAACAGACAACAGTCAGAGTTTCCCCCCAGAGAGGCGACCCTCTGGTTCTCCAGGGAGAACTCCAACAGAGCGGTTCTCAGCCGGGGGTTCCTGAGTTTCTCCACACCCTGGAGAGAGTCCAACCCCACTCCAGGATTCTGGTTCCAGATCTCTTGCTGTTCATGGAGGTGAGTCCAACTATAACTAGCCGGTATCGCTCCACCTCCATCAGGTTCCTCCAGTGAAGTGATGTTCCTCCAGAGCTGGTCTAGGCCACCAGGGGGCGGAGCTTCTAGACGTTCCTGCCTTCTGCCTGGTGGACAGAACCCCGACCCTGATGTCCTGCCCAGCGACTGGTGGACCACCGAGTGGATATTAGACAGTTTGGAGTCATTTTGAACTTTCTTCTTGTCATTCTGGATCATTTTTGAATAATTTTGTGCAGGTTTTTGTCGGATATGAACAAATTTTGGACACATTTCTGATCCATTTTTGCTTGTTGTGGACCGGGTTTGGTAATTTTTGCACATTTTGTAAACATTGTGAACATTATTTGAGTCATTTTGAACATTTCTGTGCCATTTTGAACAATTTTGAGTCACTTTGAACATTTTTTGAGTCATTTTCAAAAAAAATTGAGTCATTTTGAAAAAAAAATTGTCATTTTGAACATTTTTGAGTCATTTTGAACATATTTGGAGTCACTTTGAACATTCTTCTTGTCATTTTGAACATTTTTAGCACCATTTCTCAGCTCTGAGCGTGGGTATTATGGGATATATCGTAGTTTTCTTATAGTTGTGAAGTTTTGTTCCTTTTAGAAGCAGCCCAAAGTTTTTCTTGAGCATTCTGTGGCTCCCCTGAACTAGTAGCTGTGATAAAGGTTTTCATTTTCTTCCAGCAGATGAATAATCCTCCAGACATGTGGGTCAAAGCGAACATCTCCTGCTGAGGAGGTCTCATTCTGGTCACATTCAGCTCCCGTTAGGTAACCAGGAGGCGTCTAAAAGCGTCTGGAGGTGAAGATCTGAGCTCGTGTCTCTTTATGTGACAGTTTTATTGACGGCGGTTCCTCCTCCTGCCGTTCAGCCACAATAAATAAAAGTCATGACGGCATCGCAGGAGAACGACGTTATGTCAAACAGCTCAGACCTCCAGAGGGAAAGACGGGAAACGCTCGTAAATCCAGCAGAGCAGAAGGTTTTAGCTGCTCGTCTCATAGAACCAGCAGCTGGCAGCTCAAATAGCAATTGTTCATTAAAAAAGTAACAAGAAACAGGTTAAAACTGTAAATAAATCAGTAATTCATTCAGTCTGGGTAAAGACAGGGTTTGGTTCTTAGACAATAAAAAATAAATAAATAAAATTACGGTTTTAGGCACATTTGCAATTATTAGACAAAAAAATTAAAATTCTGTATTTGAAGATTTGTTATTTCACAGATTTTCTATGTTTTAGTAAATTAAAAAAATATTCAGAAAAAAGGTATAACTTTAAATACTGACGCTAATATGTAAAATGTAAAATAACTAAATAAAAAATAATGCATAAATAATAATAAAAATATTTTAAAATTACAGATATTATTTAGTAAAATCCCAGAAAACAGAATTTACATGTTAATAGCAAAAAAAAGCCCAAACTGTAAATTATGTCCACAACAAAAATCATTTTTTTAATGTAATTTTTTTTTAAATAAATGTTTGTCATTATTTGAAAGAAAAACTGTGAATTTCAACTTTTGGAAAAGGTAATTTATATATATATATAAAGAAAAGTTTTTTCCTCATTTTGTTAACTTGATAATAATCAGTAAAATCACAGAAAATTATTATTATTTTACTTTTTACTGTATTTAAATCGGCAAAACAAATCAAAGATATTTTCTTTTATTTAAAAGGAAAATGATGTAAACACATAAACAATAGTAATATATATATATATATATATATATATATATATATATATATATATATATATAATATATATATATATAATATATATATATATATATATATATATATAATATATATATATATATATAATATATATATATATATATATATATATATATATATATATATATATATATATATATATACATTATTTTTGTGTATTTTTGCCATTTTGTTAAATTACAATATATTAAATAAAGTAAAATGTATTATTCATTTACATGTTAATAGCAAAAACTTTTACCCAAACCATAAATTATGTCCACCATAAAAATCTGTATTTTTATGAAGTTATCCATTCTTTTAAAGTATTCAATTTACTGTATTTAAATCCACTGTATAATAGAATTATTTTATAAATATTTGCCATTATTTGAAAGAAAAAAATCTGGATATTAAGGTTTGGTAAAGGTTAAAATATTTTTTTAAAAAATCTCTGTTTTGTTAAATTACAAAAAAAATTACACGTCAATAGGAAAACCATTTGCCCAAACCGTAAATTATGTTCACTGCAAAAATCTGCATTTAGTATATATTTGTTTTTATAAATATTTGCTGTATTTTTAAAGAAAACTTATATAAACACATAAATAATAATAAAAAATATTTTTATGACTTATTTTACAGATTTTCCCCATTTTGTTAAATTACAATAAATTAAATAAATTAAAATGTATTATTAATTTACAACAAAACAGGACAACTATAAATAACATCCACGTCAAATTATGAATATTATTATTATTATTATTATTATTATTATTATTATTATTATTATTATTATTATTATTATTATTATTATTATTATTATTACAAAGTGTGCCCATAAAATGCTTCTGTTTTATTCTATTTAACATCTTTACAGTTTTTCTGGTTGCTGTTTTTGGTTTTTAAAGATTAAAGAGACTTTATTGTCATTGTTCAAAAAGTACAACAAAATTTGTCTGAAGAATACGACAATTAGCAGCAGTGCAACTAATGAAAATAGATAAAAAATACTCTTAAATAATAAAAAGAAGAATCAAAGTACTATATACAAACAAAGTAAAGTGGTCCAGTGTTGAAGTAGAGTTCTGATTGCACAAATGAACTGGGAGGGGGGAATGACTGGATGGTGGGGCAATAGGTGGGGGGTGGAATGGTGGGGCAGTAGGTGGGGGGTGTGATGGTGGGGCAATAGGTGGGGGGTGTGATGGTGGGGCAGTAGGTGGGGGTATGATGGTGGGGCAGTAGGTGGGGGGTGGAATGGTGGGGCAGTAGGTGGGGGGTATGATGGTGGGGCAGTAGGTGGGGGTATGATGGTGGGGCAGTAGGTGGGGGGTATGATGGTGGGGCAATAGGTGGGGGGTGTGATGGTGGGGCAGTAGGTGGGGGGTGTGATGGTGGGGCAATAGGTGGGGGGTGTGATGGTGGGGCAGTAGGTGGGGGTATGATGGTGGGGCAGTAGGTGGGGGGTATGATGGTGGGGCAATAGGTGGGGGGTGTGATGGCGGGGCAGTAGGTGGGGGGTGTGATGGTGGGGCAATAGGTGGGGGGTGGGATGGTGGGGCAGTAGGTGGGGGGTATGATGGTGGGGCAGTAGGTGGGGGTATGATGGTGGGGCAGTAGGTGGGGGGTATGATGGTGGGGCAGTAGGTGGGGGGTGGGATGGTGGGGCAGTAGGTGGGGGGTGTGATGGTGGGGCAATAGGTGGGGGGTGTGATGGTGGGGCAGTAGGTGGGGGGTATGATGGTGGGGCAGTAGGTGGGGGGTATGATGGTGGGGCAGTAGGTGGGGGTATGATGGTGGGGCAGTAGGTGGGGGGTATGATGGTGGGGCAATAGGTGGGGGGTGTGATGGCAGGGCAGTAGGTGGGGGGTGTGATGGTGGGGCAATAGGTGGGGGGTGGGATGGTGGGGCAGTAGGTGGGGGGTGTGATGGTGGGGCAGTAGGTGGGGGGTATGATGGTGGGGCAGTAGGTGGGGGGTATGATGGTGGGGCAGTAGGTGGGGGGTGTGATGGTGGGGCAGTAGGTGGGGGGTGTGATGGTGGGGCAGTAGGTGGGGGGTGTGATGGTGGGGCAGTAGGTGGGGGGTATGATGGTGGGGCAGTAGGTGGGGGTGTGATGGTGGGGCAATAGGTGGGGGCTGTGATGGTGGGGCAGTAGGTGGGGGGTATGATGGTGGGGCAATAGGGGGGGTGTGATGGCAGCGACAGCTCTGGGGAAGAAGCTGTTCTGCAGTCTGCTGGTTTTTGTTTTAAGGACTGGAATTTGAGCTTCTCTTTAAACATTTTACCTCTTTCTGCTGCAGGTTTTTAATTTTTTGCAGCTCCTCGGGTCTTTTCGGTTCACATCCACCGATCAGCTCCTTCCATTCCAGCTCCGGATGATTTACGGCGATCGTCGGACCTGCAGAGACTCTGACCTGCTTCTATTACAGACGGACCTCTGACCTCCTGTTTGCTCACGCTGCCGGCATGACGAGGTCGCAGGAGGCCAAGGAGACGCTAGAGGAGGTTAAAGGAGGCAAAGAAATACACCGACGTCAAGTTAAAGGAGGCACGACGACAAATAAATACACAGAATTAGAAATAAACCACCAAGGAATCACCTGAACTCATTCATACAAACACAGAAACCAGCATTTGGTGTCGACGTCCAGAAATCAGGACATCAGGAAGGTTTGTAGACGAGGACAGAAGAAGCCTCTATTTCTGGTTAGACCTTTCTAGAAGCTGACGACACGTTCAGAGAAGATCGAGAACATCGAGTCCGGAGAAAACAAGGACGAGACGGAACAGAAAAAACACACGAGTCCATGCAGGAGAAGGTGTGTGATGAAAAACTCAATCATCCATGAAAATATGAACGATATCAGCCTCAGCTTTGGCCATCGACTGAATTCTCACCACAGTGTGTTTCTAGAAGAAGTTCTATTTTCCTGTCAAAGGGACCAAAGTTCACTAAATAAACGCCTCACTGAGCCGACGGAGGCTTTAAACGACAGAATGAGACCAAAAATTCATCAGAAAAATGTTCAGTGAAGTCACACAGAAAGAAAGAAGTCGACTCGTTTTCTCATTGATTCCATAGAACCAGAGAGTCGCCCCCTGCTGGCTGCTGGACACACTGCAGCTTTAGGTCCACTAAAGATTTTTACTTTACTATTATTTTTTTGTTAAGATAACAAAGCTACAGTTTTATTCTCCCCAAACAGGAGCTAGTTTTATAAAACACAGACGGTAGTGAATATAAACTTTCAAACTTGTTCTTTAGAAAATACTTTTTTGTTGAAATACACCTTAAAACTTTAAGTATTTGAAGTAGCAGTAATATTTGGGTAGAATGAACCCTTAAAACCATAAATACTAGGACAGGAAGTCATATTTTTGTGATCATTGAGTAGAAAAGTGATCCTGAAAGTGAAATAGATCTAAACTCCGGTAAATATGTGAGAGCTTTATTTAACTTTCAACCACGGACACGTAAAAACTGAACATCTTTTAGTTGGTTTTTACTGCTTTGTGTTTTAACAGGGGTGTCAAACATGCGGCACGCGGGCCAAAAGCGGTCCTCCAGAGGGTCCAATCCGGCCCTCAAAGTGTAAAAATTCCAGAGAAGACATTAACTGCAGATTGTAAATTAGTAAAACTATAAATTTATAATAATTTCTAGACCATGACAAGTTGTTTGGATCAAAAAGTAAAATAATAGATTGTTCTTTTGTCATTTTGTGTCTCATTTTTGTAACATTTTGTCTTGTTTTTGTTGTTTTCTGTCTATTTTTGTCTGACTTGTCATTTGTCATTTTTCAAAATCATTTTGTAACGTTTTTGTCTAATTTCTTGTGTCTTTTTCTTTCCCGCTTTTGTCATTTTTTGTCTCGTTTGTGTCCATTTTTTTGGTGCTTTTGTAACTTTTTTGTCAGTTTTTTGTGTTTTATTTCTTGCTGCTTGTCTCATTTTTGTAATATTCCGTCTTGTTTTTTGTCTTTTTTTTAATCTAACTTTTGTGGTTGTGATCCTCCAGTAAATCCTCTATGGTTCAGGTTGTTCATGATATTTTGTCAAAAGATAATTGTGATTTTTTTTTTTTTTTTGCACTAAAACAAAGGAACCATTAGGAGTTGTGGTTATTTATAGGTTCTTCTGCTGTGGTTTTACAGGTCCGGTCCACTGGAGATCAGACTGGACTGGATGTGGAACCTGGACTGTATACATTCTATGACACCGACCGACCTTCGCTGACCCGACTTTCCCAGAACATTAAAACCGACAGGGTTCCTTTAACAGAGAAAACTCATCAAACCGTCAAACTGATCATTTCTTTCATGCATTTATATATAAATATATATAAAGATTAAGGTTTAAGTGAACATTTAGAGGCTGATTAAATCATGACAGGCTGCAGCTTTGTTTTAATAAAACTAAATTTAAAACCCTGAAAACATCGAAGTAATCTGACCTCAGACGTCCTTTAAATCAGACGATGGTTTTATTTAGTACAATATTGACTTTATTCCTAAAATCTGATGTTGTTCTGACTTTAATTAGCAACCTAAATGTTAGCTTACACATGCAGTAATTACTTTTATATTAAAAAAACAAGTTTATTGCCAATTCATTTACCCTTGCTGGGACAGAAGTTAAAACTTAAGATTAATATAAATGATCTTACTGAATCCTGAATTAGCATAGACGATTAGCCGACACTAGCAAGGAAGTCAAGCTAACTAGCTAGTGCTACAGCAAGCTAATGTAACATACTAGCTGAACATAGAGTCAACTGGTTAGCTAGGTGGCTAATTGTATGTAAGTCTAATAGAGCATTATTTTATTAGTTTAACATCAGTGACAAGTTAGCGCCACAGAAAGCTAATATAGCATTATATTGTTAGTTTAACACCGAGTCAGCTAGCTAGCTAATGCTACAGCAGCTAATATAGCACAAGATTAACCAGCTAGTGCTACAACAAGCTAATATGCCATAATGTTATTAGTGTAACATGACATCAGCTAATTAGCTATGAAGCAATAGCAACAGCAGTCGAAAGTAGCATAATGTTACTTTAACATAAAGTCAGCAAGTTAGCTATGTAGCTAGTGCCACAGCAAGCTAACATAGCATATTGTTATTAGTTTAGCTTAAAGCCAGCCATTTAGCTAGGTAGTAAGTGATGCAGCAAGCTAATGTAACATAAAACTATTTAACATAAAATCAGCTAGTTAGTCATGTAGCTAGTACTACAGCAAGCTAACACAGCATAATGCAATTAGTTTACCTAAAGTCTGCTAGATAGCTAGTGCTACAGAAAGCTAACATAGCATAACATTGTTAGTTTAACTTAAAGTCTGCTAGTTAGCTAGAGCTAGTTAGCTATGTTGCTAATGCTACAGCAAGCTAAAATAGCACAACATTATTAGTTTTACTTAAAGTCAGCTAGCTAGCGCTACAGCAGCTAGCATAGCATAACATTAGTTTATCCTAAAGTCAGCTAGCTAGCTAGTGCTACAGCAGCTAAAATAGCATAACATTATTAGTTTAAC
This sequence comes from Amphiprion clarkii, assembly GCA_027123335.1. NCBI lineage: Eukaryota > Metazoa > Chordata > Actinopteri > Pomacentridae > Amphiprion > Amphiprion clarkii. The sequence continues at coordinate 39,205,893 of CM049570.1, read as the reverse complement.
TTAAAGTCAGCTAGTTAGTGATGCAGTAAGCTAATGTAACATAAACTACTAGTTTAACATCAGCTAGTTAGTGATGTAGCTAGTGTTACAGAAAGCTAATATAGCATAATGTTATTAGTTTAACCTAAAATCAGCTAGTTAGCTAGGTAGTCAGTGATGCAGTAAGCTAATATAACATAAAACTATTAGTTTAACATAAAATCTAGTGCTACAATGAGCTAATATAACATAACATTATTAATTTAACAGAGTTAGCTTGTTAGCTAAAAACAAACAAAAAACAGAATTGATTATTCTGTCAGAATACATCAACATATCTTTGAACTATTTCTATTAATTTCCTCAGACCTGTAAAATGATCTCAGAGCTACTGGAAGATTAGCAACGCCGTTATTGTCCCAGTAAAGAAATGTTCAGTCTGACGTTAAAACCAGATTATCAGTCAGTTTAAAGGAACAGTTTTTAAACAGAGAGAACAGAACTGATGTTCCTGTTGGGTGATTATTAAAGCAGATTGAACACATTCATTCAGTAGAACCCTGAGATGTTCTTCATCATTCTGATCTGATCAAACTCTGTCCTCAACACATTTCATTTTATTTCTGGATGCACTGAACATTTAAATGGTTTCACACGCCTGAAAACTTTACAGAACCATTTATTTTTTGGGTTTTGAATAAGATTTCACAGTTAAATGTCAGCAGACAGGAGGAATGTAACATCTGGAATGAATAAGGAAGACATGAGGATGGAAACTATCTGATAGTTCAACACCTCAGTGATATTTGTGGACTCAGACTGTAATATCCATTTATCGTATATTATACTTCCAGACTGACTGATCGATTGCTTCCCTTCAGTACGTCTGAGCTGGAAACAGACCTTTAATCCTGCAGGAAACATTAGAACACAAGAAAAACTGAATCATGAGGCTGAACAGACCAACATGCTGCTTCTAGGAACAGATTCCTAAAAGGGTAAAATGTAGTAGAATGTTGTATTTACACGGATGAACAAATATTAGTTTAGACCCAGATCTGTCTTTTTAACACTTTATGTTTGTAAAAGAACAAAGTTATGCAGAAAAAAATTAATTTCTGTGGGAACAGCAGCAGTAGATGAAGTATTCAAATAACAAATTTTAACAGATTAAGAGAAGAGAGTACTTCTACCACACTGTATGCGATACTACACTATACTATACTGTACTATACTACGCTACACTACACTACACTGCACTGCACTGCACTGCACTGCACTGCACTGCACTGCACTGCACTGTACTCTACTCTACTCTACTCTACTCTACTCTACTCTACTCTACTCTACTCTACTCTACTCTACTCTACTGCACTGCACTGCACTGCACTGCACTGCACTGCACTGCACTATACTCTACTCTACTCTACTCTACTCTACTCTACTATACTATACTATACTATACTATACTATACTATACTATACTATACTATACTACACTACACTACACTACACTACACTACACTACACTACACTACACTACACTACACTATACTATATCATAATACACTACACTACACTATATACAGTGCTGTATAGTATACTATAGTATACTATACAACACTGTACTATGCTATATTACACTTTGCTATTCTACACTATACTATGTTATACTATGCTATGCTTTATTGTACTACACTGCACTATACTACACTATATTATATTATATAATACTATACTATGCTATGCTATGCTATGCTATGCTATGCTGCGCTACAGTACACTATAGTATACTTTTTTATTTAAAATTATACATCATGTATTTTATTAAATATCTAAGCTTACTAAAAAGCTTTTTTTGAACTCAGAAATGATGAAAAAAGTCCATTAAAAAGTGATAAATCTGGACCCACATCTATGGAAGCCTGGAAATATTCCCAGTCTGAAGGTAGAACTCTGATCATTGATAAAGTTACTGGAGATCAATAATCAGATGGACTCTTGTCAAATTAATGTGACGACAGAACTAAAACGAGTCTTTATAATAAATCTAAAAGCATCAAGTTTGTTTGGAAAAATTATTCTAAAAATGTTGACATTTAATATTGATTCAAATTTATTAAACACATCAATATTTCTGGTGTCAAAATGGACTAGATTTCCTTCTCATGTGATCTTATTACGTTTGAATAAGGCTTTAAATTAGTTTTTAAAATGTTTTTATTCTTCTCATTTTCCCGTTTTCATTTTACTATTAGAATAAACATAAAATGGCAGAAATTTTACTTTATTTTGGTGAATTCAGGTGCAAACGGGTCACTGATAACAAAATACACACACATATAGATACACACACACACACACACACACACACACACATATATATATATATATATACAATAAATAAAATCTATATTTCTGTCTCCTTATGATCACAGTGAAGCTGAAATTTTAGCAGCGACAGCGACACCTAGTGGAGAAATTACTGAGTCTCTGAGCTGCATCCAGTGAAGGAAACCAGACAACATGAGGTTAAAAATGTAGATTTACTTTATAATGACAGGACAAATTAATGACCTCAATCTCTTTAAATTGATTTAAAAAAAAAAACAAAAAACACAACAACACAGATTTAACATGTTTTCATAGAAATGAAGCTGATTAAAGTTAGAGACAAACGTTAAAATGCAAAAATAGAAGAATTATTCAAATTAAAATCTGTCAGTTACTATTAATGGACTCAACTGTGACATAGAAAGACCAATTAAAAGTTCTGTTCAGTAGAGAAATAAGATTAACTTACCAAACAAGTTTAAATATAAACACTCTATAATATAAAAGAAAAACTGACTTAAATATTAAGGTTATGACTGCACCGTTATTTATGCTATGTCTGATTAATTTAATTATTAAGATCCCATAAAATCATTTAGGTACATTTCCCAGATATTTACATGCATAAACAGAGATAAATTAAAATAAAGAAATAAAGAACAAAGAAATTGAAATATTAAGATTAAGAATCTACAATATTACTGATTATATAAATTTGCTAATACCTTTTAAATAATTTATTTTTTAAAATTAAATTCAGTTATTTTTTATTTATATGTGAATATTACAATGTAAATTTATCTAAATTTCTTAAATATCAAGGTAAAGGATGATAAAATATCACTATTATTATAAAAAATATCAATATAATTGTATTAATTAATCATAAACAACAACTATGATAATAACAATAATAATAGTAGTTATTATTACTGTTATTAACTTAATAGTTTAATATAATCATAATATAAATATAATCATATTAATCAATTATTATTATTATTATTATTATTATTATTATTATTATTATTATTATTATTATTATTATCATCATCATAATCACAATAATCATAATAATAATAGTAATTTATCACATACATTTATCTTTATATCAATTAATATATATATTAATTGATCATAAATAATAATTATTATTTATAATTATTTTTATTACATTTATATCATGAAATATTATAATAAGTGCAAATATGAATATAATAATTAGATAAATTAATTAATTATAAATGATTGAAAAATATTTTTATAATTGTTTATTATATATATTTATCTTTCAGATTTTCCGTGAGTTCAGACAGTGTTCAGATTTCCTACTTTACTCTTCGGTCGCTGAACGCACCGTGGTTCCGGGCGGCGGCAGCGGTCTGTTTGAAGTTCGGTTGTTCGGTTCTGAGGTAAAAATATGAAAAAATGTCCAGAAATAGTGAATATTTAAACTGAATTTAACTTCCAGACTTAATATCAGAGAAACGAACCGTCTGAGGAAAAGTTTAACCGGAGAGAAAATCAGCGAAAAGCTCAGAAACGAACCTTCAGGTCGGTTTTAGACCGAAAAAACGGTGAAAAAAACTGTTAAAAACGATGAAAAAGACGGAAAAACTGTTAGAAACGGTGAAAAACGTGTAAAAATCCACATTTGAACAGCATAAATAAGTTTAAATTCTCGTTATTCACTCATACGGTAGTTACTCTGCTTCCTGTTCAACTTAACATCCTGAAAATATCAGTTTGTAAAACCGTGTTTCCTGCTGTGGTTTGTTAAAGATTGGAAGTCAGAATTAATGTCTTCAACCGAACAAGTCTCTGTTTGGTTATTAATCTTTAACATTAAAGCTAAAATCCATAAAGAACTCAGTGAATTAAACTTGAAGAGCGTTAAATGTCTTAAATCCTGATGAAGCCTGGAGCTGTTTATGTGTTAAAATGAGTTTAGAGTCTTTAAAAGTGTTTTTATGACCAGTTTTCTAACTGAGATTTCATTGAATTGACGGTTATGTTCATCGGATGGTGAGAAAATAACAGAAAAAAGCAGATTTCTGTTAAATCAGACTTAATGTCTTTACTGCTAGCAGACGGATCTCCTGAGAACCTCGATCTGAGCAGGAAGAACCAATTACATGGAAATACAGGAAAGTTGTACGAAGCTGCTGATAGTCTTATTATCCACGTTTCTGACACTTTTGTACATCAATATCCATGTTTTTGATATTTTTAGCCATCAATATTTAGGATTTCAATACATTTGTGGATTAATATCCAAGCTTATGACACCGTTCTACTTTAATATTCATGTTTTTGACACTTTCATACATAAATATGTCGGATTAGTGTTCATTTGTGCATTAATATCCATGTTACTTACACTTTAATAATGTAATAATATTCATTGTTTGGGCACTTTTATCCATCAATATTTAGGGTTTAACTACATTTGTGCATTATTATTGAGTTTGTCCACACTTTTGCTCCTTAATATCCAAGTTTGTGATACTTTCCTACTTTAATATCCATGTTTTTGATACTTGCGGGTGTTTATATCCAGTTTGTTAACATTATTCTGCATTAATATCCAGGTTTGTGACACTTTTTGGACACTTTTGTACGTTATTATCAAGGTTTTTGACAGTGTTCTGCAATAATATCCATCTTTTTGATACTTTTACACATTAATGTCAGATTTTGGTATTGAGGTTTTTCACACTTTTGTGCATTAATATCCAGGTTTATGACACTGTTCTACTTTAAAAAGCATGTTTTTGATACTCGTGGATGTTTATATCCAGGTTTTTGATTTTTTTTGGACACTTTTGTATGTTATTATCAAGGTTTTGGACACTTTTGTGTGTTATTGTCCAGGTTTGTAACACTTTTCTACAACAACATCCATGTTTTTGATACTTGTATACATTAATATGTCGGATTTTAGTACATTTGTGCATTAATATCCAGGTTTTTGACACTTTTGTGTCATAACACTAATTTTTTGGACACTTTCACACATCAATATTTAGGCTTTTAATGCATTTGCTGATTATTATCCAGGTTTCTAACACCTTTCTACAATATCATCCATGTTTTTGATACTTTTATACGTTGATATATTGGATTTTAGTACATTTGTGCATTAATATCCAGGTTTGTGACACTTTCTTTGCAACAATAAAAATACTCAAACCAATTAACTGCTCGTCTAAATAGTTGCTGATTAATTTAATCGTTGATAACTAATCGATGAATTATTGCAGCTGTAGTTAGTGGATGGAGAAATGTTTTTTATAGTAAAATATTGGACTAAAAATGAACTTTCTTCTCTTTGTCAGACTCATGAGTGACTTCGAGGACTTGGACTTCTTCTTGGAGTCGTGGATTTCAGAGGAGAAAAGAAAAAGAAAAAAAGACCCCAAAAGGGAGAAAAAACAAAAAAACAGAACAATAAAAAATGATGCGAGGGTCCAGAAGAAAAAGAAAAAATCCAAAGATTCTCTGGAGGATGGGAAAGAAAATAAGAAAGAGAAAAAGAAGAAGAAGAAGAAATCCCGTTTGGAGGTCGATGAGAAACCTGAAGCGTCGGATCAAAACTCTGAGAAGAAAACCAAAAGAAAGAAGAAGGTTCTCTTTGATTTATCACCAAAATACATCCGAGCCTCACGCCCCAAACTCGTCTCCTCGACGCCCAGAGACACCAGAGAGAGTCTTCAGGACGAGTCTCAGAGCAACAGCGATGACATCAACAGCCAGGATCTGTTCATCACCCAGAAGACCTTCAGAACATCGCCTGAGGAAACCTGCAGCAGAGAAACTTCGTCTCCTGCAGATCTGAAACAGCAAAACATCTCATCAAGTTCTCGAGATCTTCAGCAGGACGTCTGGAAACTAAAGACGGAGGAAAATGAACTAAAATCAAACCTTACTGAGAAGAAACCAGTGAAGCTGAAGGCGGTGAACCCGTTCCTGGACGATCCGGTTCTAGTGGTGGAGCCATCAAAGGAGAACTTCTGCTCTTCAAAGCTTCCATCCACAACAAACACCTCGACTCAGACAGAAAACTTCTTCACCACCGAACTCTCTTCTTACCTCAGATTCTGCCGGAACGTTCCAGCAACTGACCTGAAGCCTCTGGACCTGAGCCTCCCCAAGAGGAAACACCTGGACAGCTGTTTGTCAGTGATCGAGGTTAAAGAAGAAGAAGAAGAGCAGAAAACACCTGGAGAAGGTGACCGAGATGTTCTTCTGCCTGGTTCATCACAACAGAAAGACGTAGGACTGAAGAAGAAGTGTTCAGGTCGAAGTCAGACAGCTTCCAGACTGCAGGTCAGATCCATCGATACGTCGTCGTCCAGCGAAGACAGCGAACCGCCAGGACGCAAACTGGACCTAAACCAGGTGACACCACCAGAACCAGTCATCCAGCTTTATTTAAAGGTCAAAGGAACTTCAGACACTGTTAAATGTCCACATGAAGACAACATGAAGCATCTAACACCAACATCTAGACCTCTATGAACATCCAGACTTCCATGAACATCTAGACCTCTATGAACATCTAGACTTTCATGAACATCTAGACCTCTATGAACATGTAGACCTCTATGAACATGTAGACTTCCATGAACACCAGTTTTGAGTAATTTCAGACAAAATATGAGTAATTTTGGGGAAATTAACAGGAATTTTAAGCAATTATGAATGTTTGGATGATTTTTGGACTAATTTTCTTGTCATTTCTGGAGTCATTTAGGACAATTACAAGATGTTTTGGGACCTGGAACAAGAACCTTGTTTTTGAAATGTCAACCAAAGACTCTACAGGAACTTTATGGAGACACTATACCAGCCTGGATTGAAAGTTTTCTTTTTTCTGTATTTAGTGGCCAAGACTCTTTTTTATCGTTAATTTGGACACATTTGGAGTAATTTTGAAGAATTTTGGGTTGTTTGGGATAATTTTATGTCATTTTTGGACTCATTTTAAACAATTCAAGGAATGTTTCAAGTCATTGAGGACAATTATGAGACATTTTGGGCAACTTTAAGTTTTAAGTTAAAATTGGTCAAATTTTGGAATTTTTTTAGTCACTTTAGGCAATTATGAGACATTTTAGGATCTGGAACTGGAACCCTGTCTGGTCCAACTTTAACACATCAGGTTCTACTGATGTTAGAGCCTCAATAGTTGGAGAAATGTGGATCAAAGACTGGATTTTAGTCAAAACATGGATCCATCCATAGATATACACTGACAGGAACTCTATGGAGACACAATTGTTTAATTTTGTTTTGACTTATTTTCCATTTTCAAGGACCAATAATTATTCACAATTGTCATTTTGGACAATGTTGAATCATTTTAGACAAAATTGGAGTGATTTTGGGGAAATTCTCATGAATTTTGAGCAATTTTTAGTAGTACAAGTCATTTGAGTCAATTTTAAGTCATATTTGGACTAATCTTGGACATTTTCTTGTCATTTTTGGAAGGTTTTCAGTTATTTTAGACAAATACAAGACATTTTAGGATTTGGAACTGGAACCAAACACTGTATTTTAGTACTTTATGGAGACACAACACCACCACTGACTGCAAATCTGGCACTGTATTCCATTTTAAAGGTCCAATAATTAAACTTTTGTCCTCTGCTGGATCCGTTCAATCATCCTGATCTGATTTAATTATTCTGTCTGTTCTCACCACATTTCATGGCCGTTGGAGTTTTATTTCTGGAGAGTCTGAACCTTTAAAATGGCTTCTCAGTGTTTTTGAGGGTTGAAAATAGAACATTTTTCAGGTTTAAATACAAGTAAAGATTTCTACTCCCCTACATTCACCTGACAACTTTAGTAAGAAGCAGATTTTCCTCCACTCAGTAACATAAAAACCTTTAAAATACAACAGAAACAGATACCAGAGATTTCCAACCTTATCGGCAGACATTCTTCCATCTGAATTTTCACATTTCAATAAAATGATCCAACATCTCTGCAAAAATCAAAGACAAGAGAAAGAAAACCTGAAAGTGGATTTGTTTCCTGCTGGATGATGGATCTCACCTGCTGACAGGAACCTGTAGAGATAATCAGCGTTATTCACTTCACCTGTCAGTGCTTCTAATGTTCTAAAACCGGCTCTGGCAGTAAAATGCTGCTTTCACATCGTTCCATCAGTATTACTTAAAAGAGTCATAGAAAATAGTTCAGTCACACAGGATTTCCTACTTAAATACAATACAATTTCTCCATCTGTTGAGGCTCTAACATCAGTAGAATCTGATGGGTTAAAGTTTGACCAGACATGGTTCCGGTTCTAGGTCCTAAAACGTCTCATATTTGCCTAAAATGACTAAAAAATTTCGTCCAATTTTTAACTTAAAACTTACTGTTGTATAAAATGACTCAAAATTTGCCCTAAAACACTCCAAATTTGGTTCCAGTGATTCCAAAATGTTTAGTCATTGTTCAAAATGACTCACAATAATCAGCAAAAGACCAAAATTCTCCTAAATTAGTTAAAAGTGACACAATTGTTCGAAATTTTTCAAAATTCCTCAAACTTTGACCAGAATTACTCAAAATTGTCCAAATTGACAATAATAAGTAATTATTGATCCTTGAAAATGGTTAAAAAAAAAAAAAACGAACAAACAACAAAAAAAAACTGCTAAATCTCCAACCCAGGCTGGTCTAGTGTCTCCATAAAGTTTCTGTAAGTGTTTATCTATGGATGGATCCATATTTCTACTAAAATACAGTCTTTGGTCCACATTTCTCCAGAGATGACTTCAATCTTGCTTGAAATTACTTGAAACTTTTTCAGAATCGCTGAAAATTTGTTCAAAATGAGATAAAAATGGTCTAAAGTAATTCAAATGTGTCCAAAATGACAATAATGAGAACATTTTTGCCCTTTAAAATGGAATAAGGTGGTAAATGTTGAATCAAAGGTGGTACTGTGGCAACAGAAAATGTCTAAAATGACTCAAAATTAGTCCAAAAATTACTCATAAATGTTCAAAATCATGACAAAAGTGACTTTAAATTGTCCAAAACTACTCAAAATTGTTCAAAATATCATTATTGAAGAATTATCAGCCCTTGAAAATGTAAAATTTTCCAATGAGGATGGAACTTTCTGGTTCCTCTACACCACGGTTGATTGAAGGATGTGCAGCTTCAGGTTCTTGGATCATTTCCAACATCTCCAGTACCAATAAATCATTGTTTTTATTCTCTTATCTGATCTCTCAGTTACAGTTTGGATGAAGCAGAAGTAAAGATGTCATTGTGGTCTCCATCCAGAGGTCTTAGATTGGTTAATTAGAACCAAAGCTAACTGCAGTGTCGTTATTGTTCGCCAACTCTTCATCTTTTCCAGGTCCGAGCTGTCCAGATGAGACTCAATGAATCCTTCTTCTTTAAGACCAAAGGAGACGGAGGTTCACCGAGACCAGAGTCGCCACTGATGAAGCTCGCTCTGGGCCGAGACGTCAAGAAGAAGAAGATCCGCTGAGATACGACGGAAACACGAAGGTTTCTGGACACAAACCTGCAACATTTTCACTGTTTCTACCAGACGAGATAAAAAGTCTGGATGTTTGGTTCAACGTTTAAGTTGCTTTAGTTCTGAATAAAACCTCCTCAGAACCATTTTATTCTTCATCAATGATCAGAGTTCTACCTTCATACTGGGAATATCTCCAGAGTTCCAGGTCCTTGAAGTCCATAGAGGAGAACATCCCCTGGAGAAAGTTCTGGAGTAGACCTACCGACAACTGGACAGTTTTCGGTAGGTCTACTCTAGAACTTTCTCCAGGGGATGTTCAAGAGTATACTTACCTCTTGACGAAAGTTCAAGAGTATACTTGAACTTCCTGTTTCGTCAAAACAGGAAGTCTCTAAAATGTTTACGACCGTATTACTTCAAATTCTGGAAGTCTCCAGTTCTGAATGTTCTAAGTTCTAGAGCATACCTACCTAGGTCTACTCTAGAACTTTCTCCAGGGGATGATCTTTTTTCTTGCTTCCAGTCTTTCAGTTTAGTCTCACTTAGAACATTCAGAATTGGAGACTTCCAGATCTTGAAGTAACAAAGTCGTAAACATTTTAGCGACTTCCTGTTTTGACAAAACAGGAAGTTCAAGTATACTCTTGAACTTTTGTCAAGAGGTAGATATACTCTAGAATGTCCCCTGCAGAAAGTTCTAGAGTAGACTTACCTCTTGACGAAAGTTCTAGAGTATGCTCTAGAACTTTCTAAGTCGTCGGTAGGTCTACTCTAGAACTTTCTCCAGGGGACGTTCTCCTCTATGGACTTCAAGGACCTGGAACTCTGGAGATATTCCTAGTATGAAGGTAGAACTCTGATCATTGATGAAATTACTGATATGAAGAACCAGATGTTCTGAGGAGGTTTGGAGGATTTTTTTCTCAGATTTATTTGATTTTATATTGAATTCTCCATGTGTCAGTGTTTACCTGTACAGGTGTGATGTTAGGGGACACGGTTTTAAGCTGTAATGGAGCCAAAATAAGCACAAACTGAACCAATGATGATTTTCTTGTGAATTCTTTTCTGTTGCGGTTCGAATTCCAGTCGAGTTTGTATGAAGTTCCTCCTTTAAAATCCGTTTTAGCTGCATTTTTTCCTGAAATCTTTGCTGGTTCTGTGTGAAACGTCATCATTTATCAATTAAAAGTTAATTTATGATAAAGAAGTCAGAGTTGGGAGGGTTTGTTATCGAGCTTTATTGGTTTAATCTCCATGAACAAATAGAAATGTGTTCTATTCTAAGTGACAAACAGCAGGAGCTAATAGGAGATGTTGATCTAAATGTGAAATTAGCTGCTTTAGCTTCACATTAGCTTCACACGCACAACTTTAAATCAAATCTTCTCTCAATGTCAGCTTTTTTAGGGAGTTAGTGGAGAAAGAGAACATTTTCTGCTCTGAACGATGAGCTCTGTAAACACCCGGAACATTTTCTGTTGAGGAGGACATGAAGGAGCTCTAGTTGTGTCTGAAGAGCTTGATGCCCATCCAGCTCCACAGGTGGAAGAAGACGTAGACGGGGATGGTGACCGGCAGCAGCAAGCTGTAGAAACACAGACTGCTGCTGCTGGTGCAGCCCTGAGGGAAGTTCTCGTCCACCGCCGCCGAGTAGAACAAGCCCAGCAGAGACAGGATGGGAACCAGACCCACCATGAGCGGCAGCGAGAACATCCTGAGGTCTATGTTCTCAGAGGAGCAGCAGGAGCAACGTTCAGTTTGTCACTGCGTCGGCGTTTCTGTAGAATCCTTCTGGATGAGCCGAGCCTCCTGAGGGATCATGTTAGGGATCCCGTCCAGGATGGGGTAAGCGATGCCGAGCTCCTCGTTGATCAGCTCGTTGGTTTCAGCGTCGTACCTGCAGAGACATCAGATACACAGACATTCTCACATGAGCTTCAGGACACCGTTTAAATATTCTGCCCGATAACCACCGATTTATACTACAATACTAGAACAAACACACACTAGACCAAAATCACCACAAAAACCACCAAAATGACCACAAAAACCAATATTACCAAAAAAATGACCAAAATCACCACAAAAACGACCCAAATTACCACAAACAGGTGAAATTGCAACAAAAACTCAAATCCAGCAGAAAAACAATCAACAACCAAATAGGACTAAAGTTCCTTCCTGACCTCCTCAGAACATCTGGTTCTTCATCTGCAATTACTTTATCAATGATCAGAGTTCTACCTTCAGACTGGGAATATTTCCAGAGTTCCATAAAGGTGGCTCCACATTTATCACTCTTTAATGGACTTTTTCCATCATTTCATGCATGTAAAACTCATCTGATGTCAGTTTTTACCACAACTCAGATGTGTTTTTTATTAAAAATTGGTCAAATTACATGAAACTTTGCTAAAGTTACAGAAAAATCATCCCAAATTTCTCAATATTTGTCAAAAATGGCTCAAAAACTGTTCAAAATGACAAAAGATGTCCAAAATTACACTGAATTGTCCCAAAATTATTAAAAATTTGTCCAAAAAATGAACCTTCCAAAATGATTTCCCCAAATTATTCCAAAAATGTTCTAAAGGACCTGAAATTTTGTCCAAATATTGAGCAATATTTTGTGCAATTTTATAATTATCTATCTATACACACACATATATATATATATATGTGTGTGTATATATGTGTGTAAATATATATATATGTGTGTATATATATATGTATGTGTGTGCGTTTTTTATTTTTGATTTATATATATATATATATATATATATATATATATAAAAATAAAAAATAAAAAAATGCACACACATACATATATATATATACACACACACATACATATACACACACAGTCTATAAAATGTCAAAAATATCCCCCCAAAATTCCTAAAGTATCCAAACACTGTCCAATAAAAATCGTATTTTTTTTCAAGTCAGATTTTAAATAAAATGTCCCAAAATATTCATAAAAATCATAAAATTTAATTTAATATCAAAAAATATTAATTAAAAATATCCAAAAAAGCAAAAATATGAAAAGTTCCTAAATTTATAAGAAAACACAACTAGAAGTACAAAAATTAAGTGCCAAAAAAATGTTTAAAAAAAAAAAGTATTGTCTTTAGAAATGTCAAAAATATCTCAAAAATGCATCTTGTATTACATTATATATTTATCTTATGTATTTGTAAACGTATATAAATATTAAGGCTACAGCCCAGGGTTGTTATTAATTCTACACATTAACCTGACTCATTTAGAGCTACTTTTAAAACGTTTTATTGCTATATTTCTGTGTTTTTAGTGGTAACTCTGTGAAATATTCCTATTATTATATTCAGGAAGTAGCTCAGCATGTTTAGTAGTGTTTAGCTGAAGCCCTTTAAATGTTTCTGCCCCTCAGACGGTTTAAATTAAACTGACCACAGATAGAATTACAACATGACTGAGTGAATATTAGAAGTTAAAAACGCATCTTTCCGTCAGATACTCGTGTTTTTCCGTCACATATTCGAGTTTTTTCCGTCAGATATTCGTCTTTCTGCCAGATCTTCGGGTTTTTCCGTCACCTCTGACGAATTAAATTAAATTACACTAAACTGACCACGGATAGAATCAGAACATGACAGAGTGAGTCGTAGAAGTGAAAAACGCATCTTTCCGTCACCTCAGAGGCTTCTTGGACAGCGGACACACTAGGACGTCCAGCAGCGAGGCGTCGAACTGCGGCTGCGCTTCGTCCTTCCGGTCGGTGAAGCTCCGGAGCGGACCGGAGGCGGGAATCAGCCGCTGGATTACCGGCTCGGGAGGCGCATACCGGCGGGGACGAACCGTTTGTGTCACCAGTCTGCTCAGAACATTCTTAAACATGACCGAAAAACGACGAGCTCCGAGAACTCAGGACAGGAAGTGCTGCAGCCGTGTCACCGAAACACTGGTCCACTTCCGGCACGCAAAGGTTCCGCCGGCTGATTTGTTTACAAAATTGAAAGATCTGCGATTGGGTTTGATTCCATATGTCATATAAACAGTCTAAAATATTATATATAACACGTTAGCTATCGGTGTTGTTACAGTTACGTGAATAACTTTGTGGTTGTAGTTTCCAGTTTTGGCCGGACGGTGGCAGTGTTGCACCGGTTAGCTCAATGATGCTAATTTGCCTTAAAACTGGAACCAAAACATCAGTCCAGCAGATAGAACCATGACATTTAGGAGGAAAAACACATCTGAGTTCTGCTAAAAACTGACTCCAGATCAGTTTTACATCCATCCAGGTGTCTCAGTCTGAAGAGAATCCAGATTTCACCAATTCTGGACAATTTTTCAAGTCATTGTGGACAAAATTTCAGGTCCTTTAGAACCTTTTTAGAATAATTTGGGGAAACACTGAGTCATTTTGGAAGGTTTGTAATTTTTTGGAGAATTTTTAATAATTTTTGGACACTTTAGTGTAATTTTGGACATCTTTTGTCATTTTCAACAGTTTTTTGAGCCATTTTTTACAATTTTTTGTGTAATTTTAGCCAAGTTTCATGTAATTTGACCAGTTTTTAATATAAACATATCTGAGTTCTGGTAAAAACTGACTCCAGATCAGTTTTACATCCATCCAGGTGTCTCAGTCTAAACACTGAATCTGGTTTCTGTTCAGAACCATTTTTTTCCTATAATTTTATTCAACTGTTGACTCAGAAATTGGACCATTTTCAAGCAATTTAAGACAGTTTTCATTTCATTTTCTACAAATTTCCTGTAATTTTGGATCATTTTTAAGTCATTTTGCTCAGATTTTGAGTAATTTTCTGTCATTTCTGAAGCATCATGCACTAATTTTGTGTCGTTCTTCAGTCATTTTGGATGATTTTTGAGACGTTTTAGGTGGATTCTGACTCATTTTGGACAATTTTCTGGTGATTTTCAACAAGTTTTATATTTGGGCCAGACCGTGGCAGTGTTGCACCGCTCAGCTCAGTGAAGCTAATTATTTGTAGAAATGTGACCAAAACTGGAACCAAAACATGAAAATAACAATAAAATATAAAGAATGGCATTATTATCAATCATGTAGACCACACTGTACACTACATTATTACAGTTTAGTTAATTTTTTCATTTGCTCATTACAAAATTACATCTTTCATGGGGTAAATACAACAGCATTGACACTCAATAATAAAATGACAGACAGCTGCCATGTTAAGTGGAACAGAATAATGTTGTGAATGTTTCAACAGCTGGTGATTGTACTCAGGTTTCATTTAAGCCAGGGGTGTCAAACACAAAATAAAACAAAAAAGAGACAAAAAAAATGACTAAAAGATTACAAAGGGACAAAAAATGGACACAAATGAAACAAAAAATGACAAAAGCAAGAAGCAAAATAAAAAAAACAAAAACATGAGACAAATGACAAAAGTCAGACAAAAAGACTAAAAATGACAAAAACAAGAAAAAATATTATGAAATTGAGAAAAAATGACAAAAGTGAGAAACAAAATGACAAAAAATGAGACAAATGACACAAAACAAAAGAGACTAAAAATTAGGTTAAAAAGTTACAAAGCAAACAAAAAATTGACAAAAATAAGACAAAAAAACCCACAAGAAAGACAAAAAAGAAACATGAAACAAGACATGAGAAATGACAAAAGTCAGACAAAAACCAGCAAAAACAAGACAAAATATTACAAAAATGATATACAAAACGACAATGAATAATCTAGTAATAAAAATTAGACAAACAGCACAAAACAAAACGACAAAGAAACAAAAAATTTTATTCAAAAATTGTGACAAAAAAGCGACAAAACATCGACAAGAAAAACACAAAACAAAAACATGAGACGAGCAACAAAAGTCAGACAAAAAATACAAAAAAAACCAAAAACGAGATAAAATATTACAAAAATGAGACACAAAATGACAATGAACAATCTAGTATTTTACTTTATGATCAAAACAACTCGTCACCGTCTAATGGTTTTAAATTTACAGCAGCATGTTTGACACCCTGGTTTAAGCCCCTCAGACGTCCTGGACTTGATTTCCCAGCAGGTTCCAGCTCTATAATATTAAATATCGTCAGAGGCTGGTGGCAGCTCGGCCAGAACACTCTCCCTCATCCATATGGCTGAAGATATTGCTCTGAGCCTTTCCTGGCAGCGCTCCAACGGGTTTTAAAACTGCTTCTAGCTGTAATACATCCCACAGCTCGGTACATGACAGCCCTGCTAATATTCCTCTTTCTCCCGCCTCTTCCTTCTTTTCCTATACAGCTGCCAGCCCGAGTACAGCAGCACGACACAAATGCAGCTTTTGTTGGTGGCGTTTACTCATGAGAGGCATCCATCACCGTGACACGTTCCACAGAGCCGAGGCTCCAATAACCCCGAGAGGCGACATGTTCAAAGCACAACGCCGTGGCACATGATGGGTCGTATTTATGGAGCAGAGTTTACCACCCAAACGTCAGAGGATTCCAAACTGTGTCGCCTCCCCGTAATCAGATTACTCGTAAGTAGAACGGGAGAGTATTGGCCTCATGTATAATTAAAGACTAACAGTTAATATTCACTGTTTCAGAAACACAAACCCCACAGCTGGAGCTCAGCACAAGTCGATGCTGAGATTCAAGACTTTTACTTGTATTTTTCATGACGCTCCTCAGCTGCATGGAGGAGATGTTCTGACGTTCTTCACAGCCTATTCTTGTCCAGCTGCTTTTTGCTGGAGGGGATGTGTTGCTCCGTTTTTAAAAAATACCACAAAGGGCTTGTGTTGGATTCAAGTCAGGACTCACACTGTCCAGGTCCTAGTTTCACTTGGTTCTCCAACTCTGGTGTGATGTTCTTCAGATGCTTCTCTGCTGGAATATTCCTCTTCTTCCAGCTTCTACAGACTGGGACTCATCTTATCAGCCAGTATTTTGGCGTCGTCACGATCCCATCTCATCAGGAGAGACACAAAACAAGCACAAAGTCATGCAAAATGGTGACAAAATGCCACAAAAACAGCACAGTGAGACAAAACAATCCCAAAGAGACACAAAACAAAAAAGTCACATAACCCACACACAAAAAACACAAATTGACCACACGGAGGTGCAAAATGACAGAGACACAAGACAACCGTGCTTCACTTTCAGGACTATGCATTCAATGTAGTCATTCTGGTAAGAAGAAACACAAAACAACCACAAAACGACACAAAACGATCACAAAATGCCATAAAAAGATTACGAGACACAAAACAACAAAAAAGACACAAAACACCACAAAGTGCCCTGTCCAGCTCTGATTAGTGGTACTACATGTTACAGCAGGTTCAAAAGGCTCAGAAGCAGGAACTGAAACAACACCAGCATAAATGTTTTAAAAATGCTTTTATTAACAACAAGAAACTCAATTCAGGAACCAGAATCTTAGACAAAGAAGAACTAAACCGCTACTAGAACTAAAAAACAAAAACTATCTAGAGGTACGGAGGAATAACTACATGAACATGGAAACTGAAACTAAGGTTAACCCACAGATGGTAACACAAAGGTAGAGAAACAACTGAAAACACTAAACTAACCCAGCCTAGACTACCAGTAATTATGAGCTGAAACCCCAGACTAAAGCTATCCTATGCAGAGCATAAAATACATTAAGTTAAACACGAAACGCTGATTATTTAATTCAACATATTAACAATCCAAAGAGTCTGGTGATACTCGGGCTTGGAGATTTAGCTGATGAGCTGAGAACAGTCCTTTTGGTTTGGCTTCATCTAGAACTCTCCCTCCAGGTGTTCACCATGTGCTTGGTAGTTGGTGTCAGTAGAACCTGGTCGAGGCAGATGTTTCCAGAGAAAGTCCTCTTCCCAGGTGTACGTTGATGATCCCAGGTTAAGCTGGCGACAGGTGGAGATCCTCCGGAGAAGAAGGCAGAATCCATGGTGGGGAGGAAACCAGCAGACGAAGGAACCCAGGCAACTCAGCAGGAATCAGCTTCTAAACACAGAAAACAGAATTACTGGCAATTCTAGGCTGGTGGCAAAGACAGTTCTACTCCCAGCACTAACTGGAGATTAGCTTCTAATGACGGGTGCAGTCTGCTTTTATAGAGACGTTCAGAGACCAGTCACTCAGCTCCACCTGCAGCTCATCTGCTGATTATAATGCAGCACA
This sequence comes from Amphiprion clarkii, assembly GCA_027123335.1. Classification (NCBI taxonomy): domain Eukaryota; kingdom Metazoa; phylum Chordata; class Actinopteri; family Pomacentridae; genus Amphiprion; species Amphiprion clarkii. The sequence goes on along the minus strand of CM049570.1, from coordinate 39,187,876 downwards.
CCTGCTGCCAGCTTCACCATGAACACACCTAGGAGAGAGAGAACAGGAAGCAGGAAGCACTACCACAGTCCACAGCCTTAAGCTGTGGCTGGGACACTACAGTTTCCACTTTGGAGCCTGGATTTTCCAGCTAGTCTTAATAGCTTCTGTTTTTTATAGTTCATTAGAGAAGATATTTTGCTGTTCATCTTTAGATTGATGCAGTTATTGTTCGCTGATACAACTTTACATCGTTTTCCATTAACATGATGTTGCACAAGAATCTACTCACTTGTTTTATCCTGTAAAAACACAGAAATAAAACTAAACAAACTATTATTTCTGTTAAATGGAATGCGTGGATGATAGGGGAGCAGCTGAAACTGTGGGACTGTGGTTTGTAGTGAGGAACATCTGGACGTCTAATTTAACACTACATTGGTCCTGAGTGCTGATGAATCCACAGCAGAGATGAGACATTAGGACGGAACATTATCGCTGCCATTAAAAGCTCAATGACATCATTTTTATTTCACTTGAACCGAAGAAATGAAAGAACTTTTGTGGGGTTTTTTCAGTAATATTTGTAATAAGACATAAAGAATCCTTCTGGGAGCATAATCTCAGTCAGACCCTGATGATGAGGGAATAAAAACAATCTAACATCATAACTTTAGTTCTGTTTTAAAAAGACGAGTTTCCATCCAGTCCAGACTTCTACAGATAAAGCAGCGTCTGACTGTTTTCTGTTATAATTTAAATCTCTCACTTGGAAAAACAACAGAAATGTTAATAAATCTGTGGGAAAACGACTGCAAAGCCACAGCTCCTGGTATCTAATTAAAATCCGATATTATCTCTTTTACAGCTGATTGAACTAATTAAGAAGCAGCAGATCCTTTAGATGAAGTAAATGTACCAAAACAACAATCCACAAACACCCCAGGACAAGTTCGAACCCAAGAGGAGGAAAACTGTGACTGATATTTAAGTTTACATGACATTACTGGAACATTTATTTGATAGTTTTTGATAAATCTGAGGGGTCATAATGATGCTGATGAGGTTATTTTTGTCACTGAATGTTCCTGAATCTTTACAGATTCTGTGAAGTATTCGATCTTATGTGTCCAAAAGTCTGCCATCACAACCCTCAATGATTACCTCCCAGTCGCCCTCACCCCGGTCATTATGAAGAGCTTCCAGAGATGGTGCTGGCACACATCAAGAGAAGCATCCCTACAGATCTGGAAAGCCATCAGATCTACAGAGGATGCTGTCTCAGCTGCACTTCATACAGCCCTAACCCACCTGGAGCAGCTGGATACCTACGTCAGGATGCTCGTTGTGGATTTTAGCAGTGCCTTCAATGCTGTAATCCCCCATAAACTGGTACATAAACTCACCAACCTTGGACTGTCCACCACACTATGTTCATGGATTATAGACTTTCTGACCAACAGGATGTCAGGATGTGTTCTTCGTCCAGAACTCTTCACCATGGACTGTGTCCCACCCACTCCTCCAACACCCTGATAAAATTTGACAACGACACCACGGTGGTAGGCCTCATAAGGGACAACAACGAGACCTGGTCCAGGCAGGAGATCCAACATCTGGTAGGGTGGTGTGCAGACAACGACCTGGTCCTCAACACCACCAAGACAAAGGAAGTCATCATAGACTTCAGGAGGAACAGGGGGGTTGGACAGTCCCTACTCCATATCAGAGGAGAAGAGGTGGAGAGGGTGGACTCAGTCACATTACCAAGGATCTGACATGGACACTAAACACCTCCAACCTGGTGAAAAAAGCCCAGCAGAGGATGTTCTTCCTGAGGAAGCTGAAGCAAGCTGGTCTGGCTCCACAACTGCTCAGAAACTTCTACAGAAGCACCATGGAGAGCATCCTCTGCCAGGGCTGCACAGTGTGGTCCAGTTCCTGCACAGCAGAAGACAGACAGGATCTGTCCCAGCTGGTAAAGGTGGACCAGAGAGCTCCCGGACCTGGACTCTGTGTACACTAAGCAGAGAAGATCAGGGACCATCTGCATGGACATCAGCTGCCCAGGACACTCCCTGTTTGTCCCCCTGCCGTCAGGGAGGAGGTACCAGGCCATCAGAACACGACTACCAGGCTGAGGAACAGCTTCTTCCCCAGAGCTGTTGCCTCCATTGCACCACTACATCTCCTCCCTCCCTCTCCCTCACCTACAAACAACCCAGAGCTGGAACTATTACCCCTCCTACCCCCCTGATGGACCATCATCATGTTAATGTTCAACAATATCTCAAACTAAGCATTGTTTTTACTCAGACACTTTATCCCTCGTGTCGTCCTGCAGGTCAAAATTGACCCGTTTTTAAGTTTGAAAATGTGGAGAAAAAAAATCTATTTTCACAGTGAAACTTCTGATGTCCACATTTTCAACATTTTTGGGAAATTTTTGAACATTTTTTGGTGGAAAAAATGTTCAAAAATGTTTCTTAAGAACATTCACATAAAAATCAACCAAAATCCAGCGGATTTCACTGGATTTTGGTTGATTTTTATGTGAATGTTCTTAGAGAAAATATTAGAAGTTTAACTGAAATATATGTAATCACTTTAGATATTTTTAGGATTTTTTAGAAGATTTTTACTCATTTTTTGAAAATATTTTCTTGCCAAATTTGAGGGATTTAAAAAAAATAAAAAAATAAAAAAAATAAAACTTTTAAGGGAAACTTTTAAGGAATTATTGGAATTTTCTTCCTGAAGGTTTTGCAAATTTTCAGAAATTTGAGGAATTTTTTTTGCTGAATTTTTGGATTTTTTTCAGACAAACAATATTTTTTGGTTCAGGAGGGTTAAAGCAGATGTTGCTCCTCACTGCACTGTTACATTTTTTACAGTTTTGTAAATACTTGTTTTTATTTTTAAATACTTGTTTTTGTAAAGCTGCAGTTGTTTGTTTTACTGTTTTTTTTTTTTTTGTTTTTTTTTTAAAAGTGCCAACGAAATTTCCCTGTAGAAATGCAAATACAATAAATATCCCTGATGCTTGACATCTGTCCCCAGCTCAGTTTAGAACCATGTTCATGCCGGTCAGCTGAGTTTCTACTTTGGGGCCTGAATTTAAAACAACCCAACAAACCATTGAATTGGAAAAAAGAACCGGAACATTCGACACAAACTACCTCTAACCCCTGTCATGTTGTAATCAGCCAGTCTGGAGGATAATTGTTGGTTTTATTTCGATGAAAAGTGTTTCCAAAGTGAAGTCTGCTGTGGTTCAGTAACTGGACGGTCCTCGATGGGCTCCAGAACAACTCAGAACCTTTTCATTCTCCCTGCTGTCGGCTCAGACTCCTCCACTTGGCAGGACGTCGGCGGCTCGCTGCCAGGGTTGTTACAACTCTAATAACTCCTGAGCTCCTTCATCATCTGTCTGCCGTCAGCTGCTCACCAATCAGACCTTCTAAACCCACAGCCTGGAGAGTTTCTGTCCTCAGAGATTCACCAATCCATCAAACCCACGTCTCTGCTCAGCTTCCTGTCCAGGAATTCGTTCTGTTCACTGCATGAATTCAAACCCTCAGACTTCCTTTGTTTTCAGCTCCGTAGAAGAGACGAGCGTTGATTCGAACCCAGAACCATCAATGAGGATCTCAAGATTCCAACGAGCTGCAAAGTGGTTTGATCCAAGAGATGGAACTGTTCTAGAAAACATGAGAACACCAAAGGAGTTTCTGCATTTCACAGACAGAAGATACATTCAGCAGAGTTAGAAGATGAAGATATGAGAAAATGATTCGTCCACAGATGATCCTGGAGTGTAAAATGATCGTTTCATCCTCTAGAACTGGTTCTGACCAACCACCAATCACACAAATCTGTTCCAAATGACATAGAAGTTGTTGTTTTTCCTCCTAAATGTCGTGGTTCTATCTGCTGGACTGAAGAAGTTCTGAAAAAGTCCATTAAAAAGGCTGAAATTTACACTGTAAAAAAATATCTATAATTGTATGCAGTTTTTTCTTTGTATTTTACAGATTAAGAAATATTAATAAACTTATTGCAATTATCACATTTTGTCTCAAACTGTAACCAAAAATGCAGTTTTTAAGAGTTTCTAATAGTATTTCTTTCAACAGTGTGCTGTTCTTTATACTGTTGATTTTGTTGAAAAAGGCAGAAAACTGTACAAAGAAATTTATATTTCTATGAATGATAATTACTTCTTTGACAATGTTTGACTGTCAAATTACACATTTTTTACTATTAATAATTTTAAAAAATTTCAATAAAAATGATAAATTCAATAAAAAATAAAATAATAATTACATATTTTCCTCTTTTCTTGTTAAATCACAGAAAAAAACATACTAAAATTTTAAAAAGTAATAAGCCAAATTAACAGCATTCACATCAAAATGTAAATTTTTAAAATAAATGATAATTTGTTCTTTCACAATGTTTGACTGTCAAATTACATTTTTTTACATTTCAATTTTTAAAATATTATTATTATTATTATTATTATTATTATTATTATTATTATTATTATTATTATTATTATTATTATTATTATTATTAAAATAATAATGGCAAAAATAACAATAATAATTTTTAATATTTTAAAAATTAAAATTCACAATTTTCCCTTTATTTCTTCTTATTATAGATAATATGTAGTAAAATCACAGAAAAAGAATATTTAAACAACACAAAAACAGTAAAAAAAAGTATCCGTATTATTATTATTATTATTATTATTATTATTATTATTATTATTATTATTATTATTATTATTATTATTATTATTTTTATTATTTCATTATTACAGATAACATGCAGTAAAATCACAGAAAAAAACATATTGAAAAAACAGATCAAATAGTGTCCACACTATTATGATGATGATGATGATGATGATGATGATTATTATTATGATTATTATTATTATGATTATTATTATTGTTATTATTATTATTATTATTATTATGAGTTTATTACTATTTTATTGCTATTTGTTACTATTTTATTGCTATTTTATTATTCTTATTTTATTTAATTATTACAGATAACATGCTGTAAAATCACAGAGAAAAAACACTGAAACAAAAAGAAAAAAGCAGACTATATAAATAGCGTCTACATAAAATATGTATTTTTATAAATGTTTTACTGTTTTTAATATCAGCTAAAAATTATCTTAAAGCTATTTAGAATATTTTCATTACAGTATTTCACCATTCATTGTATTCATTTATTATTTATCTTGATTTTATTACAACAGATTTCATTTAACAGATCTTTTCCTTCATAGAGTGTTTTTTTTGGTCTTTTTTCCGGCAGAATGAGTCCGTCGAGGCTTTAACCAGTTTTAACTGCATGATAGAACCGTTCCACTCCTTATTCTAATTACTGCTGACCCACATACTGACTTTATGATGATGTTAAAGTGTGTTTCCACAACATTAACACGTTAACGGCCTTCGCTTCTACATTTTATTACCTCTTGTGAGGAACCATTTCCTTGGGACTGGAGTTTGAATCGCTGAACTTTAAAATGAAACTAAAAATAACAGGAGCTTCTTCAGAACCTTTTTCATTCATTTCCACGCTGAAATATTGCTGATGTGGCATTTGGCCATTTTATCTGATAATCAGATCCCCGAGGACGCCTCTCCTGGACCAATCCTCCTCCCTCATCGTCCACTTTCCTCCTGTTCCTTCCAGTCAACACCTCCGTCTGCCAGCGGAGATAAAAGCTGCTGCTAATGCTCCTGATTGATGGACGGACTCCGCTGCCCTTCCATTAAGGCCTCACGGTCACCCAGCAATGGTCTTAACGAAGTGCAGCCTTCAGTTACTGAGCAGCCAATGAGGCGAGAGCAGAGGTCGAAGCCACGTCATTAAAGCTTTAATCGCTCAGCTGCCGGTCGGCCTCGGTGTCGGGTCTGCAGCCGGCGGCTCATTGGACGAGCTTTGATGTTTAAGGGTGTTCACGGAAACTCAGGAACTGCTTTCATCAGCAGCCAAACGCTTCGAGAGACGAGGAGCTGCTGCTCTGAAATGGATCTGCTGACAGAAGAGAGGATTAAAGTGAAGACAGGAGGAGGACAACAGCAAATCAAACACAATGATGTTTATGTGCGAATATTCACTGCCTTACCGTGGTGGAGGGGTCCCTGGATCCATTAGCCCCTGGTAGGGACTCCCATTGGTCCTGGGGAGGGACTCAACTAAGAGTGACCCACAAGGTCCTAATGAAAATGAAACTACGGAGAGCTGCCACTTCCACCAGAGTAGGAAGACCGAGGCCTCCTGTAGCCAGACATCTGGCTTCAGGAGGTTTCGGTCTCTTGGTCTGGTTCCTGGAGACCATGGCCTCCTGAAGCCATACCAGAAGAGGAACTCACCAGGCAGTGTCTGGCGGTGGAACCCTGGGGCCTCGGTTGGGTATGACCTGAAAAGGCACTATGGGGCCACCACCCTCAGGGCTGGACATTGGGGTGGGTGCTATGTACACCAGGCAATGAGCAACTAGACATGCCACCCTCTGGTGGTGTAGACTAGTTGTGAGGATGTGATTGGTGGAGAAGGAGGAGGAACACTACCAGCTACATATAGCTGGACTCACCTCCATGCACAGCAAAGGTTCTGAAACCAAATTCTTGGACTCTCTCCTTTTCCTGAGTTGCCCAGGATGAGAGTCTCTGGGTGTGTGTGGGAAAACTCACAAGCCTCCTGGCTGATCATCGCTTTGTTCAAGTTCTATCCATCAGTGGGTCCAGAGAGTTCTCAGACTTCTGGAATGCTCCTTAAGGAGTTCTGTCTGGGGACTCCATAGTTCTCCTGGAGGACTTCGACGCTCATGAAAGCAATGATGGAGAAACCTGGAGGAGGTGATTGGGAGGAACGACCTGATCTGAACCCGAGTGGTGTTTAGTTATTGGGTCAATCCATATGAAATCAAGTGATTTTAAGAAAATTTCCCACCTGACCCCCTCAGATTTTTCTAAATTTTTACATATTTATAGAACATTATATATGATGGAAAAATCCAAAATTGCAAGGCTTAATTGTTAAGAGTTCGAAAGTTATGACCATTTGAAGTAGGTCGGGGGCACCCTAAAATTGCGACCAAAATTAAGACTTGAAATTTTCATCTATTTTCAGGCTTCTATAACTTCTGAACAAAAAGAGCTAGAGGTCTGAAATTTTCAGGATCATTTCATAGGAATCCATAGTCCTAAGAAATGTGAAAATATTTCCTTAAAATTTATAATTGCATGTTACAGAGAATGACAAAGTTGAGATTTTATCCATCACGAACTTCTAAAATGCTACGTTTGGCCACCTGTTACACAAAAACTAATCATCCTATTCATTAGCAATTTTATGTGCTGTATCTTGGCTACCTAGGGAATGGATCTCTGTAAAATAAAGGTCCTATGTTATGGTATGTATGATATATGAACACTTAAAAATCAAAAATATCTGTCTGACCTTTGGATTCAAAGGTCAATATCAGCATGTGGGATAGGTAGTATCACAAAATAAAAGACACCATGTGAAAGTATAGGAATTGCCATAAATTTTGACACCAAGCACAACTTGCTTCTATAAATCCATCCATCCATCCATCCATTATCTATACACCGCTTAATCCTCACTAGGGTCACGGGGGGGGGGCTGGAGCCTATCCCAGCTGACTCGGGCGAAGGCAGGGGACACCCTAGACAGGTTGCCAGTCTGTCGCAGGGCTACATATAGAGACAAACAATCACTCACACATTCACACCTATGGGCAATTTTTAGAATCATCAATTAACCTCAGCATGTTTTTGGACTGTGGGAGGAAGCCGGAGTACCCGGAGAAAACCCACGCATGCACAGGGAGAACATGCAAACTCCATGCAGAAAGATCCCAGGTCCGAGCTGGGACGTGAACCAGGGATCTTCTCGCTGCAAGGCGAACGTGCTAACCACTACGCCTTCTATAAATCCTTCTATGTTAAATGTTCAAATTAAATATGCACGTTTTCACCCTATATTTTAGCCATATATAACAGAAAATTTAGTGATCTTCAAGTGTTCAAATGTATGTATTGCATTTTTCATAACGAGACACCTGAACGCATCGCTTCATAACGAGACACCTGAACGCATCGCTTCATAACGAGACACCTGAACGCATCGCTTCATAACGAGGCACCTGAACGCATCGCTTCATAACGAGACACCTGAACGCATCGCTTCATAACGAGACACCTGAACGCATCGCTTCATAACGAGACACCTGAACGCATCGCTTCATAACGAGACACCTGAACGCATCGCTTCATAACGAGACACCTGAACGCATCGCTTCATAACGAGACACCTGAACGCATCGCTTCATAACGAGACACCTGAACGCATCGCTTCATAACGAGACACCTGAACGCATCGCTTCATAACGAGACACCTGAACGCATCGCTTCATAACGAGACACCTGAACGCATCGCTTCATAACGAGACACCTGAACGCATCGCTTCATAACGAGACACCTGAACGCATCGCTTCATAACGAGACACCTGAACGCATCGCTTCATAACGAGACACCTGAACGCATCGCTTCATAACGAGACACCTGAACGCATCGCTTCATAACGAGACACCTGAACGCATCGCTTCATAACGAGACACCTGAACGCATCGCTTCATAACGAGGCACCTGAACGCATCGCTTCATAACGAGACACCTGAACGCATCGCTTCATAATGAGACACCTGAACGCATCGCTTCATAATGAGACACCTGAACGCATCGCTTCATAACGAGACACCTGAACGCATCGCTTCATAACGAGACACCTGAACGCATCGCTTCATAATGAGATTACTGTAAATCCCTTAGAGACGTCTTCACTATGAAGTCGTAAATCTCAGTGTCCACTTTGATTCCAGAAGTTTTTACTGAAACGCTGTGGTGGATTGTGTGTTTGTGTTAGTGTGTGTTCATATTTGTTTATGTGTGCTTATGTTTGTTTGTTTTTGTATGTTTGTGTGTGTGTTTGTGTGTGTTTGATGCAGATGAGGTGTTTTGTGCAGCAGCAGGGTAAATATTACTGGATTGATGTTTGTCGGTGGAATGAAAGAACTGAACCTCATCCATGTTTCATGAAGTCGACCTGCATCTGAAACTGATGTAAAATTTAGCAGCTGCAGCTGAACGCCTCCAACGGACACGAGGAGAATCCAGAGCTTCAGATTTAAGGCTGATTAATCATTTTCTATTCAGTTCTTCCAGTGGAGAACATCTATGCAATTTTATTTTATTATTCCTGCAGCCCAACATGACGACGGCTGGATGGAAGAAAACAAGAAAAATGTATTTCACACATTCATAAATATCAACATAAATCAAATATTTGAATTTTTTTTAAAAATAATTTAAAAAGAGAAAAATTAACCAAATAATAATTAGAAGAAAAACTAACAAAAAAGAAACGAGAAAACATGAACTTACTTTCTTTAAAATAACAGCAAATAAGCAAAAAACGCCATTTTTTCTGATTTCCCAACATCTGGTGACACTGAAAAACACCAAAAACAGGCCAAAGTTTTAAAAGTTTTAAAACCAGAGATGAACAAATCAGGAAAAAGGTACATTTTTTGTTTGTTTTCTGTTTTAAACTCAACAGTAAAATAATCAATAAAACTGAGACAACTGGCAAATTGGTCCGTGTATATTTTGGTAATTGGATTTTCCGTTCTGAAACGGGTATTGAAAAACAAAAAACGAGTGGTTATTTGATTTTTGTTTTAAAATACAAAAAAAATTGAAATACAAGGAGATTTTCCTTTTCATGATCAAAAAGGGATATACGAAATTTTAAAAATGCTTTGATTTTCATTTTATATTTAGAATAACAAAAAAATAAAATCAGTGACAGACAGAAAAGAAAAAAGGTCCGTTTTTTCCATTTTCTGAGACCGGAAGTGGTCATCACAGCAAGGGTGGAGCCTAACGACAAGATTCTCAGAGGGCGGAGCCAGAGAGCAGTGATTGGTCAGACCATAGATATATATATGGAAGACAGCGCGGTAGCGGATCTAGTCTCTGTATATCTATGGTCGGCTCGTCTGGTAGCATCTCTGGCTGCTGCTGATCTGGTTTTGGAGTAAAACACGGTAAGAAGATAAATGCTTCTAATCTGTAGTGTTGTTTTGTTGTAATCATTTTTACTCCAAACATTTACTGGACTGATTTAAATATTAAAATCACTCCTTTCTAATCCTCTGCTGTACGTTCAAACCTGAGGCCTTAAATAGAAACACACAAGTATCTGATTGAAGGAACTTCTGCAGAGTCCTGGTTCCAGAACATGATGATAGAATTATAGACAAACTTCAACAAAAGCTGCCTGAGAGTTTACAGGTTTTTATCTTAGATTTCTTCAGTAATTTAATGAGCATTATCAGCAATAATCAAGTGTTCATTTGATGAACTTCATTTCCTAAAACATCCAGAATTGGAGCTCATATCTTTGGCAGCTGTAAAGTTTCTGCTCCTTCAAAGTTCACAACACAATGAATGAATTCCTAAAACTCTCTCAATGCTGGAGAGCGTTTGATGCTGAAGCAGTGAGCAGTTTTACTGTTTCTTCTCTGGAGATGCACAATGAGGGACGTCTGCAGAGACTGAGAAAGAGTCTCACCACATCCTGACATGAGGAAAAAGACTATTGAAGACTACAATGAGAAAAACTATCAGACAGCAGACGGCTGCATTCAAGGTGAGCTCTGAACATTTGATCTGAAACAGGAATTCAATCACGGCAGCATGAGCTTCATTTCAGTCTGTAGCTGCTGAATTCATGGATGAATCATCTGGCACTAGAGAAGAAGACCATCAAACATCCACGTCAGCTGATGGAGGTCCAAGAGTCTCACCAAACAAACAACCTACAGAGTGAAGACCTCCAATCTGATTGGACGGCCTCCTATTCAGCCACATGTGTGAACAAATGCCTCTAAGCTGATTTGTTTTCTAGAATAAATCTAGTTTGAGTCCTAATCTATGCCTGTGTGTTTGCTTCTTTACTCTGCTGTTAAAAACTGCACTTTAACATCAATGAATGACACTGAAGTTTAATCTCTACATAAATGAGACTGAGTCTGGATGTGCTGCTCTGTCATTAACTCCTAAGTTTAGGGAAAGTTCAAACAAAAGAGGACAGTTCAGATCAGACTTGAGAATGAGCTTATTTTGAACAAACATCTCAGACTTTCTGAGCTTCAGCACCTCTAGCAAGATATTTTAACAACAAGCAACTCAAGAGATCCAGAAGTTGGAGAGAGTTAGCTTTAGCTGAGCCAAAGAACATGTGGGACGCTAACCTAGCAAACATTTCAGACTTTTCTCTGTGAATTCTGAGAAATAATTTCCTATTTAATGACAGAGCTACACATCTGAACTCAGTCTCATTAAAACAGACTCTAATTCAGTGTCATCCATCCATATTAAAGTGCAGTTACCCAAAATGTTTGTTGCATGAGCTCCAACAAAACCTGTCCAGGTAGAAGGCCACTTTGACAAACAGGAAGTGGAAGATTCCAAGCAGATTTATAGAAGGGGGAACCGGACTGTACTAAGTGTGGTCCAGTATAGAGGGGTGTTTTGTGGGTTTTTAAGGCTGATAATGATTATTAGTGAGACATGTGGAGTAGATATTCATTTGCAGTGAATGAAAGTATTTAAAATCTTGGAGTTAAACTTAGAAGAACACAAACTCTAACAGAAAACTTTGTTAATATGTTTTTGTTTTGTTTACAGATGTTAAGTTAAAGGAGTTTTATTTGTGACGTATAACCAATCAAATCACTCCAGAAGACAGAGCGACCACAGGTAGATAAAGGTTCAGAGCCAAAGTAAATGTATTTATTACCAGTAAAAACTAAAATACCAATAATCAGTAAATCAATCAGCCCACAATTACGACAATTCTACAGTGTATGTCTCTTTCCTTTGACTTGTTACTTGTACAATCTACGATGTATATTTTCTACTATACTACTACGTTTGTTTCCTCCTCCTCTGTTGTTTTCTAGATTGTACTCAGCTTCATGCCTTCGTCCATCCAGCCTCCGTTGACTCGTCCCGCCTGCCGTCTCTGGAGCTGAAGCTGGATTGGAACAGACCAAAGTACAGTCCAATCACGATGCCAGCTGCCTCTCAAAAGGCTCCTTCATCTGGCAGGTGGCGCCACTTCTTATGAGGGGAAGCTGAGCTGGCCCAGCAGAACTTTGGAGATGTGTTCCAGTGGTTGGTAGATGTGTGGGGAGACAGAGAGGGACCTTTGAATTGTTCAGAAAGGAAAACAGGGAACCCATTGGTAGTTTTAGTTTAGGGTGCTACTGCAGTGTTTTTATGGGTTTAAGAGGTGAACAGGAAGAGTCTTTTTCCTATTGATTTCATCATCCATCCATCATCTATACACCGCTTAATCCTCACTAGGGTCGCGGGGGGGGGGGGGGGGGGGGGTGGAGCCTATCCCAGCTGACTCGGGCGAAGGCAGGGGACACCCTAGACAGGTCGCCAGTCTGTCGCAGGGCTACACACAAGGACACACAATCACTCTCACATTCACACCTACAGGCAATTTAGAATAATCAATTAACCTCAGCATATTTTTGGACTGTGGGAGGAAGCCGGAGTACCCGGAGAAAACCCACGCATGCACAGGGAGAACATGCAAACTCCATGCAGAAAGATCCCGGGAAAGCCGGGATGCGAACCAGGGATCTTCTCGCTGCAAGGCAAAAGTGCTAACCACTATGCCACTGTACAGCCCTGATTTCATCATTTGGCACGTTTTTACAACATGTTGAAAAATCGTATTTTTTTTTCAACATAGTATACTATGGCGTTTTTTTTGCGCCAAAACTCATGATGATTTTTTTTTTGTTCAAAGAAAACCGTTCTGGAGTGTTTTTCACGGCCTCCTTTACATTATTTCATCAAATGGGACGTTTTTAGAACATGTTGAAAAATCATGTGTTTTTCGACATAGTATACTATGGCATTTTTGTGCGCCAACATTCATGATGATTTTTTTTTCAAAGAAAACCGTTCTGGAGTGTTTTTCACAGCCTCCTTTACATTATTTCATCATATGGCACGTTTTTACAACATGTTGAAAAATCGCATTTTTTTTCGACATAGTATAGTAAGGCGTTTTTTTTGCGCCAAAATTCATGATGATTTTTTTTTCAAAGAAAACCTTTCTGGAGTGTTTTTCACGGCCTCCTTTACATTATTTCATCATATGGCCTGTTTTTACAACATGTTGAAAAATCGTATTTTTTTTTCGACATAGTATAGTAAGGCGTTTTTTTTGCGCCAAAATTCATGATGATTTTTTTTTCAAAGAAAACCTTTCTGGAGTGTTTTTCACGGCCTCCTTTACATTATTTCATCATATGGCACGTTTTTACAACATGTTTGAAAAATCGCATTTTTTTTCGACATAGTATAGTATGGCGTTTTTTTGCGCCAAAATTCATGATGATTTTTTTTTCAAAGAAAACCTTTCTGGAGTGTTTTTCACGGCCTCCTTTACATTATTTCATCATATGGCACGTTTTTACAACATGTTGAAAAATCATGTTTTTTTCGACATAGTATAGTATGGCGTTTTTTTGCGCCAAAATTCATGATGATTTTTTTTTTCAAAGAAAACCTTTCTGGAGTGTTTTTCACGGCCTCCTTTACATTATTTCATCATATGGCACGTTTTTACAACATGTTTGAAAAATCGCATTTTTTTTCGACATAGTATAGTAAGGCGTTTTTTTTGCGCCAAAATTCATGATGATTTTTTTTCAAAGAAAACCTTTCTGGAGTGTTTTTCACGGCCTCCTTTACATTATTTCATCATATGGCACGTTTTTACAACATGTTGAAAAATCGCATTTTTTTTCGACATAGTATAGTATGGCGTTTTTTTGCGCCAAAATTCATGATGACTTTTTTTTCAAAGAAAACCTTTCTGGAGTGTTTTTCACGGCCTCCTTTACATTATTTCATCATATGGCACGTTTTTACAACATGTTTGAAAAATCGCATTTTTTTTCGACATAGTATAGTAAGGCGTTTTTTTTGCGCCAAAATTCATGATGATTTTTTTTTCAAAGAAAACCTTTCTGGAGTGTTTTTCACAGCCTCCTTTACATTATTTCATCATATGGCACGTTTTTACAACATGTTGAAAAATCGCATTTTTTTTCGACATAGTATAGTATGGCGTTTTTTTGCGCCAAAATTCATGATGATTTTTTTTCAAAGAAAACCTTTCTGGAGTGTTTTTCACGGCCTCCTTTACATTATTTCATCATATGGCACGTTTTTACAACATGTTTGAAAAATCGCATTTTTTTTCGACATAGTATAGTAAGGCGTTTTTTTTGCGCCAAAATTCATGATGATTTTTTTTTCAAAGAAAACCTTTCTGGAGTGTTTTTCACGGCCTCCTTTACATTATTTCATCATATGGCACGTTTTTACAACATGTTGAAAAATCACTTTTTTTTCGACATAGTATAGTAAGGCGTTTTTTTTGCGCCAAAATTCATGATGATTTTTTTTTCAAAGAAAACCTTTCTGGAGTGTTTTTCACGGCCTCCTTTACATTATTTCATCATATGGCACGTTTTTACAACATGTTGAAAAATCGCATTTTTTTTTCGACATAGTATAGTAAGGCGTTTTTTTTGCGCCAAAATTCATGATGATTTTTTTTTCAAAGAAAACCTTTCTGGAGTGTTTTTCACGGCCTCCTTTACATTATTTCATCATATGGCACGTTTTTACAACATGTTTGAAAAATCGCATTTTTTTTCGACATAGTATAGTAAGGCGTTTTTTTTGCGCCAAAATTCATGATGATTTTTTTTTCAAAGAAAACCTTTCTGGAGTGTTTTTCACGGCCTCCTTTACATTATTTCATCATATGGCACGTTTTTACAACATGTTGAAAAATCGCATTTTTTTTCGACATAGTATAGTAAGGCGTTTTTTTTGCGCCAAAATTCATGATGACTTTTTTTTCAAAGAAAACCTTTCTGGAGTGTTTTTCACGGCCTCCTTTACATTATTTCATCATATGGCACGTTTTTACAACATGTTGAAAAATCGCATTTTTTTTCGACATAGTATAGTAAGGCGTTTTTTTTGCGCCAAAATTCATGATGATTTTTTTTTCAAAGAAAACCTTTCTGGAGTGTTTTTCACGGCCTCCTTTACATTATTTCATCATATGGCACGTTTTTACAACATGTTTGAAAAATCGCATTTTTTTTCGACATAGTATAGTAAGGCGTTTTTTTGCGCCAAAATTCATGATGATTTTTTTTCAAAGAAAACCTTTCTGGAGTGTTTTTCACGGCCTCCTTTACATTATTTCATCATATGGCACGTTTTTACAACATGTTTGAAAAATCGCATTTTTTTTTCGACATAGTATAGTAAGGCGTTTTTTTTGCGCCAAAATTCATGATGATTTTTTTTTCAAAGAAAACCTTTCTGGAGTGTTTTTCACGGCCTCCTTTACATTATTTCATCATATGGCACGTTTTTACAACATGTTTGAAAAATCGCATTTTTTTTCGACATAGTATAGTAAGGCGTTTTTTTTGCGCCAAAATTCATGATGATTTTTTTTTCAAAGAAAACCTTTCTGGAGTGTTTTTCACGGCCTCCTTTACATTATTTCATCATATGGCACGTTTTTACAACATGTTGAAAAATCACATTTTTTTTCGACATAGTATAGTAAGGCGTTTTTTTTGCGCCAAAATTCATGATGATTTTTTTTTCAAAGAAAACCTTTCTGGAGTGTTTTTCACGGCCTCCTTTACATTATTTCATCATATGGCACGTTTTTACAACATGTTTGAAAAATCCATTTTTTTTCGACATAGTATAGTAAGGCGTTTTTTTTGCGCCAAAATTCATGATGATTTTTTTTTCAAAGAAAACCTTTCTGGAGTGTTTTTCACGGCCTCCTTTACATTATTTCATCATATGGCACGTTTTTACAACATGTTTGAAAAATCACATTTTTTTTCGACATAGTATAGTAAGGCGTTTTTTTTGCGCCAAAATTCATGATGATTTTTTTTCAAAGAAAACCTTTCTGGAGTGTTTTTCACGGCCTCCTTTACATTATTTCATCATATGGCACGTTTTTACAACATGTTTGAAAAATCACATTTTTTTTCGACATAGTATAGTAAGGCGTTTTTTTTGCGCCAAAATTCATGATGATTTTTTTTTCAAAGAAAACCTTTCTGGAGTGTTTTTCACGGCCTCCTTTACATTATTTCATCATATGGCACGTTTTTACAACATGTTTGAAAAATCGCATTTTTTTTCGACATAGTATAGTAAGGCGTTTTTTTTGCGCCAAAATTCATGATGATTTTTTTTCAAAGAAAACCTTTCTGGAGTGTTTTTCACGGCCTCCTTTACATTATTTCATCATATGGCACGTTTTTACAACATGTTGAAAAATCGCATTTTTTTTCGACATAGTATAGTAAGGCGTTTTTTTTGCGCCAAAATTCATGATGATTTTTTTTTCAAAGAAAACCTTTCTGGAGTGTTTTTCACGGCCTCCTTTACATTATTTCATCATATGGCACGTTTTTACAACATGTTTGAAAAATCACGTTTTTTTTCGACATAGTATAGTAAGGCGTTTTTTTTGCGCCAAAATTCATGATGATTTTTTTTTCAAAGAAAACCTTTCTGGAGTGTTTTTCACGGCCTCCTTTACATTATTTCATCATATGGCACGTTTTTACAACATGTTTGAAAAATCACTTTTTTTTTCGACATAGTATAGTAAGGCGTTTTTTTTGCGCCAAAATTCATGATGATTTTTTTTCAAAGAAAACCTTTCTGGAGTGTTTTTCACGGCCTCCTTTACATTATTTCATCATATGGCACGTTTTTACAACATGTTTGAAAAATCACATTTTTTTTCGACATAGTATAGTAAGGCGTTTTTTTTGCGCCAAAATTCATGATGATTTTTTTTTCAAAGAAAACCTTTCTGGAGTGTTTTTCACGGCCTCCTTTACATTATTTCATCATATGGCACGTTTTTACAACATGTTTGAAAAATCACGTTTTTTTTCGACATAGTATAGTAAGGCGTTTTTTTTGCGCCAAAATTCATGATGATTTTTTTTTCAAAGAAAACCTTTCTGGAGTGTTTTTCACGGCCTCCTTTACATTATTTCATCATATGGCACGTTTTTACAACATGTTTGAAAAATCACATTTTTTTTCGACATAGTATAGTAAGGCGTTTTTTTTGCGCCAAAATTCATGATGATTTTTTTTTCAAAGAAAACCTTTCTGGAGTGTTTTTCACGGCCTCCTTTACATTATTTCATCATATGGCACGTTTTTACAACATGTTTGAAAAATCACATTTTTTTTCGACATAGTATAGTAAGGCGTTTTTTTTGCGCCAAAATTCATGATGATTTTTTTTTCAAAGAAAACCTTTCTGGAGTGTTTTTCACGGCCTCCTTTACATTATTTCATCATATGGCACGTTTTTACAACATGTTGAAAAATCACATTTTTTTTCGACATAGTATAGTAAGGCGTTTTTTTTGCGCCAAAATTCATGATGATTTTTTTTTCAAAGAAAACCTTTCTGGAGTGTTTTTCACGGCCTCCTTTACATTATTTCATCATATGGCACGTTTTTACAACATGTTTGAAAAATCACATTTTTTTTCGACATAGTATAGTAAGGCGTTTTTTTTGCGCCAAAATTCATGATGATTTTTTTTTCAAAGAAAACCTTTCTGGAGTGTTTTTCACGGCCTCCTTTACATTATTTCATCATATGGCACGTTTTTACAACATGTTTGAAAAATCACATTTTTTTTCGACATAGTATAGTAAGGCGTTTTTTTTGCGCCAAAATTCATGATGATTTTTTTTTCAAAGAAAACCTTTCTGGAGTGTTTTTCACGGCCTCCTTTACATTATTTCATCATATGGCACGTTTTTACAACATGTTTGAAAAATCGCATTTTTTTTCGACATAGTATAGTAAGGCGTTTTTTTTGCGCCAAAATTCATGATGATTTTTTTTTCAAAGAAAACCTTTCTGGAGTGTTTTTCACGGCCTCCTTTACATTATTTCATCATATGGCACGTTTTTACAACATGTTTGAAAAATCACATTTTTTTTCGACATAGTATAGTAAGGCGTTTTTTTTGCGCCAAAATTCATGATGATTTTTTTTTCAAAGAAAACCTTTCTGGAGTGTTTTTCACGGCCTCCTTTACATTATTTCATCATATGGCACGTTTTTACAACATGTTTGAAAAATCACATTTTTTTTCGACATAGTATAGTAAGGCGTTTTTTTTGCGCCAAAATTCATGATGATTTTTTTTTCAAAGAAAACCTTTCTGGAGTGTTTTTCACGGCCTCCTTTACATTATTTCATCATATGGCACGTTTTTACAACATGTTTGAAAAATCACATTTTTTTTCGACATAGTATAGTAAGGCGTTTTTTTTGCGCCAAAATTCATGATGATTTTTTTTTCAAAGAAAACCTTTCTGGAGTGTTTTTCACGGCCTCCTTTACATTATTTCATCATATGGCACGTTTTTACAACATGTTTGAAAAATCACATTTTTTTTCGACATAGTATAGTAAGGCGTTTTTTTTGCGCCAAAATTCATGATGATTTTTTTTTCAAAGAAAACCTTTCTGGAGTGTTTTTCACGGCCTCCTTTACATTATTTCATCATATGGCACGTTTTTACAACATGTTTGAAAAATCACATTTTTTTTTCGACATAGTATAGTAAGGCGTTTTTTTTGCGCCAAAATTCATGATGATTTTTTTTTCAAAGAAAACCTTTCTGGAGTGTTTTTCACGGCCTCCTTTACATTATTTCATCATATGGCACGTTTTTACAACATGTTTGAAAAATCACATTTTTTTTCGACATAGTATAGTAAGGCGTTTTTTTTGCGCCAAAATTCATGATGATTTTTTTTTCAAAGAAAACCTTTCTGGAGTGTTTTTCACGGCCTCCTTTACATTATTTCATCATATGGCACGTTTTTACAACATGTTTGAAAAATCACATTTTTTTTTCGACATAGTATAGTAAGGCGTTTTTTTTGCGCCAAAATTCATGATGATTTTTTTTTCAAAGAAAACCTTTCTGGAGTGTTTTTCACGGCCTCCTTTACATTATTTCATCATATGGCACGTTTTTACAACATGTTTGAAAAATCACATTTTTTTTTCGACATAGTATAGTAAGGCGTTTTTTTTGCGCCAAAATTCATGATGATTTTTTTTTCAAAGAAAACCTTTCTGGAGTGTTTTTCACGGCCTCCTTTACATTATTTCATCATATGGCACGTTTTTACAACATGTTTGAAAAATCACATTTTTTTTCGACATAGTATAGTAAGGCGTTTTTTTTGCGCCAAAATTCATGATGATTTTTTTTTCAAAGAAAACCTTTCTGGAGTGTTTTTCACGGCCTCCTTTACATTATTTCATCATATGGCACGTTTTTACAACATGTTTGAAAAATCACATTTTTTTTCGACATAGTATAGTAAGGCGTTTTTTTTGCGCCAAAATTCATGATGATTTTTTTTTCAAAGAAAACCTTTCTGGAGTGTTTTTCACGGCCTCCTTTACATTATTTCATCATATGGCACGTTTTTACAACATGTTTGAAAAATCACATTTTTTTTTCGACATAGTATAGTAAGGCGTTTTTTTTGCGCCAAAATTCATGATGATTTTTTTTTCAAAGAAAACCTTTCTGGAGTGTTTTTCACGGCCTCCTTTACATTATTTCATCATATGGCACGTTTTTACAACATGTTTGAAAAATCACGTTTTTTTTCGACATAGTATAGTAAGGCGTTTTTTTTGCGCCAAAATTCATGATGATTTTTTTTTCAAAGAAAACCTTTCTGGAGTGTTTTTCACGGCCTCCTTTACATTATTTCATCATATGGCACGTTTTTACAACATGTTTGAAAAATCACATTTTTTTTCGACATAGTATAGTAAGGCGTTTTTTTTGCGCCAAAATTCATGATGATTTTTTTTTCAAAGAAAACCTTTCTGGAGTGTTTTTCACGGCCTCCTTTACATTATTTCATCATATGGCACGTTTTTACAACATGTTTGAAAAATCACATTTTTTTTCGACATAGTATAGTAAGGCGTTTTTTTTGCGCCAAAATTCATGATGATTTTTTTTCAAAGAAAACCTTTCTGGAGTGTTTTTCACGGCCTCCTTTACATTATTTCATCATATGGCACGTTTTTACAACATGTTTGAAAAATCACATTTTTTTTCGACATAGTATAGTAAGGCGTTTTTTTTGCGCCAAAATTCATGATGATTTTTTTTCAAAGAAAACCTTTCTGGAGTGTTTTTCACGGCCTCCTTTACATTATTTCATCATATGGCACGTTTTTACAACATGTTTGAAAAATCACATTTTTTTTCGACATAGTATAGTAAGGCGTTTTTTTTGCGCCAAAATTCATGATGATTTTTTTTTCAAAGAAAACCTTTCTGGAGTGTTTTTCACGGCCTCCTTTACATTA
Source organism: Amphiprion clarkii (assembly GCA_027123335.1). Taxonomy (NCBI): domain Eukaryota; kingdom Metazoa; phylum Chordata; class Actinopteri; family Pomacentridae; genus Amphiprion; species Amphiprion clarkii. The sequence goes on along the minus strand of CM049570.1, from coordinate 39,167,226 downwards.
TTTCATCATATGGCACGTTTTTACAACATGTTTGAAAAATCACATTTTTTTTCGACATAGTATAGTAAGGCGTTTTTTTTGCGCCAAAATTCATGATGATTTTTTTTTCAAAGAAAACCTTTCTGGAGTGTTTTTCACGGCCTCCTTTACATTATTTCATCATATGGCACGTTTTTACAACATGTTTGAAAAATCACATTTTTTTTCGACATAGTATAGTAAGGCGTTTTTTTTGCGCCAAAATTCATGATGATTTTTTTTTCAAAGAAAACCTTTCTGGAGTGTTTTTCACGGCCTCCTTTACATTATTTCATCATATGGCACGTTTTTACAACATGTTTGAAAAATCACATTTTTTTTCGACATAGTATAGTAAGGCGTTTTTTTTTGCGCCAAAATTCATGATGATTTTTTTTCAAAGAAAACCTTTCTGGAGTGTTTTTCACGGCCTCCTTTACATTATTTCATCATATGGCACGTTTTTACAACATGTTGAAAAATCACATTTTTTTTCGACATAGTATAGTAAGGCGTTTTTTTTGCGCCAAAATTCATGATGATTTTTTTTTCAAAGAAAACCTTTCTGGAGTGTTTTTCACGGCCTCCTTTACATTATTTCATCATATGGCACGTTTTTACAACATGTTTGAAAAATCACATTTTTTTTTCGACATAGTATAGTAAGGCGTTTTTTTTGCGCCAAAATTCATGATGATTTTTTTTTCAAAGAAAACCTTTCTGGAGTGTTTTTCACGGCCTCCTTTACATTATTTCATCATATGGCACGTTTTTACAACATGTTTGAAAAATCACATTTTTTTTCGACATAGTATAGTAAGGCGTTTTTTTTGCGCCAAAATTCATGATGATTTTTTTTTCAAAGAAAACCTTTCTGGAGTGTTTTTCACGGCCTCCTTTACATTATTTCATCATATGGCACGTTTTTACAACATGTTTGAAAAATCACATTTTTTTTCGACATAGTATAGTAAGGCGTTTTTTTTGCGCCAAAATTCATGATGATTTTTTTTTCAAAGAAAACCTTTCTGGAGTGTTTTTTCAACGGCCTCCTTTAATCTCTCTTCACAACACTAATGATAACGCATAAAAGAGAGACAGAATAAGCAGTGAGGCCGCTTGAAACATGCACGCTAGAAGAGTTGCGCGACATTCTGGAGCGAGAGATTAAAAGCAAACATCTCAGGCATAGGCAGATCTAACAGCCAACACAAAAATAACGCCTCTCATAGCGTATCACTGCTATGATCGCAAACAAAAACTAGGTCGTTCGATCACCAGAGATATAGTGTCATAATCGCTGCGGAAAACACATTCAGAAGATGGGGTGAGAGCGCATCTTAGAGGATAGGTGAAACAGTTTTTCTACAACACATTAATGGGCTAGCACACACGGATTTCTATATAGATAGTCATGGATGTGGTATTGTCTACTCTTCTACAAACATCTGAGACTTGATATAGTAGCGGTAAGAGCCAGTCTTACCAATACAGTGAGGTGGCAGGGCAATCATCAGGAGGGACTGGATGTTAAGAATTTAGGGCAACTTGGTAGGTATAGAAGCAGTCTCCCGAGGATGAAAGTAGACTTTAGAGCGGTACAATATTCTTGGTAGTACAGGCGCGTAATACTCTCATCATATGATATGTACATGAGAGATGAGATCGTGCACAGATAACAACAATCGGAATGCAAAAAAACAGAGATCCAGTGAGATGACACTTTGTTATTTTGGGTCACGAGACAGCTACTAGTCGTGAACATACACTACAGCGTATTTATTATATTCTCTAGGCATTTGTATTATCGGTGTTATCAGGGATAACAAAGAGTCTTGGTTATGTGCCTCTCATATTGGGGGATGCGTGTAGTTATTTATTATCTCATGGCATATCTCTATTAGTACGGGGCGGATCTTTTATTTCTAATATTAACAACCGCTCGCTATGACGAGCGCAGTTTGAGGTTAGATATGCAATATAGAAGCATATCGAGGTAGTGGAGCGATATATTCAGATCGCGAACAACTATAGCCGACACATTAGGTCTAGATCTTACGGGCGAAAAACAACAAAGCGGAAGTGTACTAATACTTAATCACAACGAATAGATAGTTGTGTCTATGGATCTAAAATCACAAAGGAAAACTCTATGGGTGAAAAAAATCTACATTACGCGATTGACAGTGCTAGATTGATACAGTTATAATATATTGGTGCAAAAGATTGAGATAGGATTCTATTAATTGAGGGATTATATAGATCGTAGGCCAATATGAGAGTGAAACTGATAGCTAATGTCCATGAGAAAGCGATTTAGCGATTTTTTACTTATGAGAAGAAAAAATCTCATCAATTAAGACAAGTTCTATTGTTGAGCAGTGTACTTATTATTCATACAACCGTGCATCTTAGAATTCTTGCGGAGTACTGTCGAAAAAACAACTACTATTCTAGGCGCGACTAGTTTTCTAAACAGATCGACAATAAAAAGATTAGGTGATCATTTTCAACAGTTTACAAAAACAACATGTGGTGGTGCGGGCTTTGTTCGGGTATTGTGGAGTGGCGCCGTTTTTTTAGTACATATTAAATCTTGAAAGTTCTAAGAGGAGTACATGTACGTGGGCGCTGTCTGAATAACTCACACTTCCAGAACGGGCGGTGTGAGGTGTGGGGGCATTGGAACACAACAATTTCATCTGAAATTCTGTGCATATATATTAATTAATTATCTTGTCTTCTTTTAGGAATGTATTGATCTAAACTTGGGAGTCAATATTCACTATCATATAAAGTCGAGGAGAGTGATGACTAACGGCAGGGAGTTTTATGGGACAATGGTACGATGGGTTTATATTGGTCAACATGTCAGTTGATGGAAAGTAAGACAATGACAAACATAAATACTTGACTGGACAACAATCTCTAGTTGGGGGCGGTAGGGTGATATCTTTATTGTATATATGTGATCGAACACTGGAGTGGTGGGCGGGACGGTAGATAAATATACACTGTATTATTTATATTGTAGTGTACATGGTGGAGTAAAAAGTAAAAAAAAAAATAAAAATAAAAAAACAAAAAAAAAAAGTGGGATTATTTAGTCGCTGCAGAAGGAGGTGGATTTTTCTGTCTCTTGACACATCCACTCTATACATGTCTCCTTTCTACTGCCCCCCGTCGGCTCACCTTATTTAATAGATTTCGTCTCCGTTTGTAGATAAATTTTCGTGGTCTCCCACTCTCTATAATGGTATTCTTAGCGCACGGTCCTTTCATTAAAAAAAAATCATGCATTGGAATTAAAACGTTGAGCGCGCAATAAATAAAAACGCCTTACGTAGTACTTAATAATTATTTAAATAAACACTATCCATAGTTACCTGTCGAGATAAAAGGAAAATAGTTAGGTGTGACGTTCTGGTGTGGGAGGTTCTCTGCAGGGGGAACTGAAGTGTATTGGTTGTAACATTACGCGGGAAACGAGCCAATAATGCGAGATGTGTGCAGCAATGAGGGGAATGTTAAAGCAAAAAAAATAATGAAGCGAGAAGAAAAATAAAAAAAAAGAAAAAAAAAAATAAGAAAATATATAATGAGGTTGTTCTTCGAATTTTTTATAATTACTTTTATTTATATTATAAAACAATTTTTTTTATAATCTTTTTTATTTTATTATAATCTACTATTTTTTTTTTAATTTTTTTTTTTTTATATACTCCATGTATATATTTTTTTTTATTTTATTTTTTTTTTTTTTTTATTTTTAAAGGTATATCTGTTCCAATGATGGGGAGAAGAGAATATTGTAGAGTCTATCTATTTTTTTTTCTCTTTTCTTTTTCTCTCTTATTTTTTATTATTTTTTATTTTTTTGTGAGTGATTTGTTTTTTTTGTATAGTAAATTATTATTTTTGGGCGTGAGTGTGCGGGATGGTGGCTATGATAAGGGGAGGGGGTAGTTTAGCTTCATGGGCATTAAGGCAAGTAAATGGGGTGGGGCGGGTTGGGTTTGTATTGTGGATATAAACAGGGTAAGAGTAGGGTTTTTAAGTTTAGGCAATATAGAAAGATTGGAGGGTAAGTGTCTGGGATTACTTTAAAAAAACTTACACAAAGCAAAATTATAATACAAATAAAAAAAGAAAAAAAGACGTTGGAGAAAAAAAAAACAAAAAAAAAAAAAAAAAAAAGAAAAATAAAAAAAAAAAAAAAGAAAAAAAAAAAAAAAGACGCCCTATACTCATATCAATATATAGAATCAGAAAATCAACATTTTTAAACACAACAAAAAAAATGCGATTCTTTATCCCATACAACATTTTACTTGCTCGAATGCCTACCACTATAAAACTGATTCCAAATGATTTGTAGAAAAACAAATAGAACTAATTATCAAGCAGTACGAAACTTACATTAGAAATTAAACTACTATACAGTTGGGAACTAATAACCCAACAAAAACTATGTCGCAATCCAAATTGAGCGATTCGAAATACACGACACTGGCTGGCCGACGCCATACCAGACACAACAACCCAAATAACCAACAGACACAACAAATATGTGGATTTTTTCAAATCCAGAATTTACGCGTACCAATTGAATAGACATGTAAAAAAACAAGAAATTACATTTAATCCTAAAAAATATAAAACAAGCAATAAAATAAAAAAAAATTTAAAAAAAACGAGACAACCTAATAAATATTGAAATGCATCAAAGGGAATTATATCGGACACGGGCAATGTACAGCAAAACACGACATCCTTGGGCCGATTCTAGAGTTGAAAACTATAACAATATGATCGACCTAAACTTCAAGCCAAAACGAAATATATGGTGTATTTTTTTTCCGGGGGGGGGGGGGGAGGGGGGGGGGCTCACTTAACCATCATCGTTGCTTTGAAGTGAAAAAAAAGTCCTTCCCCTCCCCTTTCCCTTCTCCTTTTATCTACTATACGTTTTTTACCTCCTCTTTACTACTTAGTCTTTTTTTAGCTTGCTCTTCCGCCTTTTCTTTTCCACTGCAACCCTGTCCCTTTTCACGAGGAATACAAATAAATCGTTATATTGGGAGGCCGATGAATTTTTTGGGCCGGCATACCGCCGCGTAATGTGAAGTTAATACATAAAACATAAACACGGTAGCACACCACTTCCAACAAACTACGCGGATACGCTAGTTTGACCACCCCATCCGTCCCTTAAGTAGGTCTGATCACAAACACACTAAAAAAAACAAGAAATTCGCCCAGGAAAAAAGATTATATCAACACCAACCTACTTCTATCCCCTCTTTTTCCTATCCTATTTACTTATCTATCTTCCCTTTTGCGGAAAAAAAAGGGGGGGGGGGAGGGGGGGTGGGTTCAAAGAAAGGGGGGGGGGGGGGGGGGGGGGGGGGGGGGGGGGGGGGGGTGGGGGGGCGGATACCAATCTTGAGAACCTGAAAATAAATATGGATTAACCGTAAACTAAAAGAATTTATAATGTGATTACCCGTCAGAAATTTGAAAAAAAAAAAAAAAATAGATAAAAAAAATCAAAATCAAAAAATCTCTAAAAAAAAAAAGAACAAAAAAAAAATAAAAAAAAAAAATAAAAAAATCAAAAAAAAAACAAAAAAATAAAATGATCAACAAATGTGATTATAGAGGTTTTTTCGACAACCTAGATGGGTCTATATGGGGAACAAACGTGGTGCCAGCCCCCGGCATGATAAAACAAGAAGCAAAACACAACGATAAAGGAAAAAACAACAAGACACACCCCAGTATAACAAGGGCGCGTGCGCGTTATACTCCAAACCACCGGAATACATGGACCTGACAACAAACTAACCCCATTACAGGCTTAGCCTAGAAACTTTAATCCAGTAATCCTAAAGACATCCCCCCCCCCCACTCCACCCTCCCCCCCCCCCCCCCCGCCCCCCCCCCCCCCCCCCCCCCCCACCCCCCCCCGGCCCGCCCCAGACCCCCCCCCCCCCGTCCCCCCCCCCACCCCGCCAGCCCCCCCCGCCCCCCGCCCCCCCCCCGCCGCCACCCCGCCACGCCCCCCCCCCCCCGACCCGCCCCCACGCCCACCCCCCCGCCCGCCCCCCCCCCCCTCCCCCCCTCCCCCCCCCCCCCCCGCCCGCCCGCCCCACCCCCCACGCCCCCCGACGGCCCCCTCCCGCCCCCCCCCCCGCCCCCCCCTCCCCCCCCCCCCGCACCCACCCGCCGCCCCCCCCCCCCACGCCCCGCGCCCCCCTGCCCCCCCCCCCCGCGCCCCCCCCCCACCGCCCCCCCCCCCCCCCCCCCCCCCCCCCCCCACCCCCCCCCGCCCCCCCCCCCCCCCCCCCCTCCCCCCCCCGTGTGGGGGGTGGGGGGGGGGGGTCACAGCCGGCCCCCCCCCCCCCCCGCACCGCCCCCCCCCCCCCGCCCCCGCCCCCCCCCCCCCCCCCGACCATCGTCGAAACAAAACCCGAATGGCCCGCGGCCCCACGCCCCCCCCCCGAAGTAGGACCCCCCTAGGCGCCCGGGACGGGCCCCCGAGGCGTCCCTAAGCGGGTCAGAAACCAGCCCCTCCCACACCAACGCGGCGTGCCCCGGGGGCGGGGCCCCGGCGCTTCGGCGGGGGCCTGCGTGCCCCCAACCCGGGGCCCCCCGCCCCCCCCGACAGGGGAGACATTTTGTTATGGCGGCACGCTTAGGACCCCCCGAAAAGCGTCCACGTGCCCGCGCCGCCCCGCCCCTCCACGGCATGCCCCCCCGCGGGGGGGGTCCCCCCCCACGCCCCCCCTCGGGCCTGCCCCGCGCCCCCTACTCCCCCCCCCGCGGCGCTCCCCGGCGGGGCACCCCCCACATGCCACTTCCAAGAGAACAGTTAATTCCATGCACACGCCTTCCTTCCCTCGACTTCCCCCCACCCAGCCGCTCGCCCCGCTTCCGAACCCGCCAACCCCACCCACCCCCTCCCCGGCTCCCCGTTGCCCGAGGATACAACACCGCGAACACCTCTCAACGCGGCATAATATCTACGCATTTAACAATCTAACCAGGAAGGGCACAAGACATTCATCACTGACGAAACACTCTAAGGCACCTGAGGCCATATATATTAAGTACTAACTAAAAGACAACTCAGCATGTTATAACAAAAAAAACAACCCGAATGCCACTCATATCAACATAATTGGCTGGGGGGGTACGCACGGAATGATGCCACCATATCAGAAGAAAAGAAACGGCATGCTACACGTGGCAATTCACTACTAACACAAGGCGCCCCGGCTGGGTCTGTGGGGGCGAGGGGTGGCCAACCAGGGCAGCGCGCCCGAGAGGAATCGCGCGGCGAACAAGTGTAAACCGTAGCCTGGGAGGTCGCGGTGCCGGTTGGGTGGGAGCCACCCCCCCCCCGCCCATGGTTGCCCTCCACCCCGGCGGCGGGCGGCGCCCTCGGACCCGCCAGCAGGCCCCCCGTGGTGCGAGAGGCCACCCCCTCCGCCACTCCGCGACCCGGCACCATACTGTCCTCCGCGGCCGACCCTCCGGTGCCCGCGCCCCCTATCCCCCGCTCACCCCACACCCGGCCCACACTCTACCGCTGTGTGTTGTGATCTAGTCCAATCCCCCCCATGCTTCGACGGGCCCTTTCTGGCACCCTCGACCCCCAGACGCCCTCCCCCCGACATTTGCCTCCAGCCCGCGAGGACACCCACACACCGCCACACACGAGACTTCATATGGGCGTGCCCAGAATAACCGACAACACGACAACCGGCAAAAGCGCCCCCCGCGCCGCAATTCCAAACCGCTTTACAATGCCCCTCTTGACTTACTCCCCTTACAACCCAATCCTACAAAACGCTGTGAAAATAATAATCCCCTTACCACACCGCGATTCTCTTGAGAACTACATACCCTCACTCACTACCACCGGCCCTCCCCCCCCTGCCTCCACAATAAATTGCAACATCCGACCATTCCCCCTCATCTAACGACCTCTATATACTCCACCCCTGTTACCTTTTCAATACTCTCGTCCCTACCTTTTATTGCCCTCAACTCTGTTTCAGCTTCCCGCAACCCAAACCTACCCCCCCCTGCCCTACCCCCCGGCTTTGCCCAACTCTTATCGTATATTGAATCGCTCCCCCCCTTTCCCCATCCCCTCCCCCTTGCGAAAAAAATCCGGGGCCACACTTCCGCAAATACCTCATTCGCTCAGTCTTTCAAAATGAACTTAACCTCCATCCACCCACCGTCCACTTTGCGCGCAACTATCACTGATTTCCTCACATCCACTATTTCGCCCCTTCCCAGGACTCTTCTCACACACCCAAAATACGAAATATATTAAAACAAATAAAAATACAAAACATAAATAAACACTATTCAAAAAACAAAGCCAAAAGAATAAAAACACAATCAACTGTAATTAAACACATATAAATTCCAAAAACGCACAAAACATCTAAAACAATCCCCCCCCCAAACGTAAAAAACATGGTAATCAACTAAAAAAAAAAACTGCCAAACACTATACAAAATCGAAACCAAGTAAAGCTACCGAACCGCTTACATCCAACACACTCTCATGGGTAACACCCAAAAAACGGCACTTGATAAAAACAAAGACTTCATAAAACTATATTGAAAGGAAAAAAATAAAACAAAAAAAAAAGAAAAACGTGAAAAAAATCAAAACTCAACGCTACTCCGACAGAACTCCAGAACGGTATCCCAACATCCCCTCAGACACCACCAGGAGAACACTCCTCTCCCGAACCAAGAACCAACCGGCAATTCCGCACGAACACACGAACTCTCCAGATAACCACACACTCCCGAGAGCACCGCATAACCTGGTTATATTATCGGGGCGAGTCTGGCTATCCCCGCTGTTCTCGCCCGGCAACAACAAAAGAACTAACACACACAACACACAAACTCCTCCCACACAAACTTCACCTCGCTCCGCTTCGCCGCCTCTCCTCTATTTTCGTTTTCTCCCTCTTCCTAAATCCCCTCCCCCTCTTTGTGAGACAACAAAAAAAAAGAACATATACTCAAGTGAAAAAAATACAAAAAAGAAAAACAAAAATCATGCATACAAGAAATAGGCATGGGGGGATGATTGTCTACTTGGATGAATTGTACAAAATTATATTTCTTATGAGGTTAGCATGTGTATCTGCAACAATTTATGCAAAGAAAAATGATAACAAACGATGCCGGCAGATAAAAACAAAAATCAGAAAAGGACAAACAAATGAAATCAAAAAAACCGCAGAGCTTAACACTGAGTGACACTTGGACGGGGGGCTACGAGTGGTTGGCCCAAGAATCATTAGACATAAAACTACAGGAGAACGACAGACGTTGCCCCTACACAAACCAAACCCGACACCCAAAGAAATAGCAACATAAACTCAACTCGATACCCCGCATATTTTTCTTTCAAACATAGAATAGTATTGAACGAGCAACAACAAAACCCAGGGCACACCACCACTCGCTCCCAATGGTACCACCATGATGCATGCACATCCGGGGGCGGCACGTCTGGCACACTGCCCGCCCCTGACACGAGTCCGTACGGGGCCGCTAAGACCACAGAGTAATTTGATGGCACCGGGTGACTCGGAGAGTCCCGCGTTCCGGGCGGCGCGTCCCTCATCCGTCCGCCCCCACGCCCCGGGCCAGACGTCCGCGGCTTCGCCCCCCCCTCGTCACCCCACACAACCCCACCCAACCCAACAATCACACACTTGTGAGGTGTCTCACACCGTTCCGAGGCTGTCTGTCCCCCTCCCCCTCGTAGGCACAAAACACGGTATAAATAATATCTTTAACCAATATGAACAGAGAGCCGAAAGTCTTACACACACAAAACATCGACACAAAAAAAAAAAGCGAGGTAAAAAAATCCACGGGCACGAAACGGAAGCGGAGAGTGGCGGCCGACCTGAACCCGCTGGTCGTGGGTAGTTGGCTGACGCGTGACTGGTTCACGCCCCAAGACCCCGCGACCTCGCGGAGACCGTCGCCCCCCCCCCCCCCCCCCCCGCACCCCAGCCCCCCCCCCCCCCCCCCAGCCCCCCCCCCCACCCCCGCCCCCCCCGCCGCCCCGCCCCCCCCCCCGCCGCGCCCCGCCCGCCACCGCGCCCCCCCCCCGGCCCCCCCGCCGGGCCCCCCGCCCCCCGCCCCCCCCCCCGCCCCCCCCCCGCCCCCCGCCCCCCCCCCCCCCGCCCCGCCCCGCCCGCCCCCCGCGCCCCCCCCCCCCCCCCGCGCCCCCCCCCCCCCCCCCCCCCCCCCCCCCCGCCCGCCCCCCCCCGCCCCCCCCCCCCCCCCCCCCCCCGCCCCCCCCCCCCCCGCCCGCCCCCCCCCGCCCCCCCCCCCCCCCCCCCGCCCCGCCGCCCCCCCCCCGCCGCCCCCCGCCCCCCCCGCCCCCCCGCCCCCGCCCCCCGGCCCCCTCCCGCCGCCCCCCGCCACCCCCCCCCCGCCCCCCCGCGCCCCCCCCGCCCCCGCGGCCGCCGCCGCCTCCGCGCCCCGCCCCCCGCCCGGCACCCCCCGCCCCCCCCGCCCCGGCGCCCCCGCCGCCGCCCCGCCCCCCGCCCCCGCCCCTCCGCCGCCGCGCCCCCGCCCCGCCCCGCCCCCGCGCCCGCACGCCCGCCGCCCCCCCCCCGCCCCCCCCGGCCCCCCGCCCCCCCGCCGACCCCCCCGCGCCCCGGCCCCGCCCCCCCCCCCCCCCGCGGCCCCCCCGCACCCCCCCCCCCCGCCCCCGCCCCCCCCCCACCCCCCGCCCCCCCGCGCCCCGCCCCGCCCCCCACCGCCCCCCCCCCCCCGCGCCGCGCCCGCCGCCCCCCCCCCCCCCCTCCCCGCCCCCCGCCCCCCGCCCGCCCCCCGGCCCCCCCCCCCCCCACGCCGCCCCCCGCGCGGCCCACCGCCGCCCGCCCCGCCGCGCCGCCCCGACCTCCCCCCCGGCCCCCCGCCACCCAGGCCCCCGTGCTCGAATGCCGCATGGGACCAGGGGTATTATATTTATTGATATAAAAAAAGGTTTTTTATATTTTTCTTTTGTGCTTTTTTTGAAAAAAAGAGGAAAAATAGGAGGAAGGAACCAGAGGAAATAAAGAGAATGGAGGAGAGAAAAAACGGATACCCACCAAATTATTTATTATTGATTTTATTTGTTATATTTGTTACCATGTTTTGATTTTTGGATCTGTTTTTTATTTTTATGTTTGTTGTTGTATCTTTTCTCTTTTCCTTTCTTTTTTTTTTTTTTTTCTGTTTTCGTGCTTATTTTTTCGTTCTTTTATTGTTTTTTTCTTTTCTGTTTCTCCTCATCCTACCCTTTGAAAAAAAAAAAAAAAAAAAAAATAAAAAAAAAAAGGAAATAAAAACAACCCCGGCACCCCCCCCCCCCCCACCCCCCCCCCCCACCCCCCGCGCCCCACCCGGCGCCTCCCCGGCCGCCCCGGCGCCGCCCCGGGCGCCCCCCAGCGCCCCCCGCCCCCCCCCGGGCCGCCCGCCGGACCTCACCCCCGCCCGCCACCCCGCCCCGCCGCCCCCCCCCCCGCCCGCCCCCCCCCCGGCCCCCCGCCCGGCCACGCGGCCCCCCCCCCCCCCCCCCCGCCCCGCCCCCCCGCCCGCCGCCCCCGGCGCCCCCGCACCCCCCCCCCGCCCCCGGCCGCACGCCCCCCGCCCGCCGCCCGGCCCCCCTCCCCCGCCCCGCGCGCCCCTCTGCCCCCCCCCCCCGCCGCCGCCGCCCCCCCCCCCCCCCGCCGCAGCGCCGGCCCGCCCGGCCGCCCACCCCGGCCCCCCACGCCCCTGCGGCCCCCATCCCCCCCCGGCGCCCGGCCCGCCCCCCGCCCACCCCCCCCCGCGCCCCCGCCCCCCCCCGCCCCCCCCCCCACCCCCCCCCCCCCCCCCCGCCCCCCCCACCCGCCCCCCCCCGCGCCCCCCCCCCACGCCAGAGCGGCGTCCCCACTCCGACGGCCATCCAGGGTAAAAGTTTGTCGG
>CM049570.1:39050562-39155090 GCA_027123335.1 Amphiprion clarkii | reverse complement strand
GCCTCCTTTACATCATTTCATCATATGGCACGTTTTTACAACATGTTGAAAAATCGACATTTTTTTTTCGACATAGTATAGTAAGGCTTTTTTTTTTACGCCAAAATTCATGATGATTTTTTTTTCAACGAAAACCTTTCTGGAGTGGTTTTCATTGCCTCCTTTACATCATTTCATCATATGGCACGTTTTTACAACATGTTTGAAAAATCGCATTTTTTTTCGACATAGTATAGTAAGACTTTTTTTTGCGCCAAAATTCATGATGATTTTTTTTTCAACGAAAACCTTTCTGGAGTGGTTTTCATTGCCTCCTTTACATCATTTCATCATATGGCACGTTTTTACAACATGTTTGAAAAATCGCATTTTTTTTCGACATAGTATAGTAAGGCGTTTTTTTTGCGCCAAAATTCATGATGATTTTTTTTTCAACGAAAACCTTTCTGGAGTGGTTTTCATTGCCTCCTTTACATCATTTCATCATATGGCACGTTTTTACAACATGTTGAAAAATCACATTTTTTTTTCGACATAGTATAGTAAGGCGTTTTTTTTGCGCCAAAATTCATGATGATTTTTTTTTCAACGAAAACCTTTCTGGAGTGGTTTTCATTGCCTCCTTTACATCATTTCATCATATGGCACGTTTTTACAACATGTTGAAAAATCACATTTTTTTTCGACATAGTATAGTAAGGCGTTTTTTTTACGCCAAAATTCATGATGATTTTTTTTTTTCAAAGAAAACCTTTCCGGAGTGTTTTTCACGGCCTCCTTTACATCATTTCATCATATGGCACGTTTTTACAACAGGTTTGAAAAATCGCATTTTTTTTTTGACATAGTATAGTAAGGCGTTTTTTTACGCCAAAATTCATGTAGATTTTTTTCTGTTTTGTTTTTTGATGGGATTACCACAGACCTCATCGTGAACACCGTTGACACCCACCTGAGGGAGACGCTGCCTAAGATCTCAAGGCTGCTTGGTCGTGGTCTTTCTGGTCCTGCTCCAGAACACCTTCATCAACTACGTCTTCTTTTGAAGAGGCCCTCAGATGCTGCAATCTCTGACCTTAAGGAGGAACTGCTACTTTCACTCTGTAACGAGACGGCGGTTATTTTAAAGACCCAGCTCCTGGTGGCTTTGAGTGAAAGTTTAACACCCATCAAAACGGAACTACAGACAGTTAAATCTGAGCTGTCGGTCAGTATTTCAAACATCAAGTCCGACCCGGCCGCCCTAAAGCACGCTGTGGATGAAACGGAAACTTCACTCTCCACATCACTGACGACATCGTCACACTCCAAAGCAGAGCACCTGTCTGCTGAACTTTTAAAAGTGGACTCTCAATGTGAAGAATGTGAGCAGCAGCAGCCTGTGAGCAGCTGAACAGATGTGATCAGAAAGAAGTCATTTTCTTTTTTTATTTTCTTTCTGGTTGACTTGATGCTGTCAGATGCAGATGTTGGAGCTGAGTCTGATCTTTCACGATAAAAAGCTGCTTTTCCTTCACAGACTTTTCAGGAAATTATTCTCTCAGGTTTTCTCTGCTATTTATATTTTTATTATCTGTGATTGTTTCATTATTTCATTATTGTAAAATAAAGTTTGGGGCATAAAGACTCATTTAGTTATTTTATTCCTGAAATCTTTGACGTAGCAGAACTAAACTTCCATTTTCCTTCTTGTACTTCTGATACTAGAACTAAACGTGTCTTCAACACAGATCATCTGGTTTAAATGAATCAGCAGCAACATCACAACAACAAATGAGACAATTTTCAACAAATTCATGAAACTGATGTCATTTAAAACTATCAGTCTGTTTTAGTGTCAAATTAAAGCTGATTACTGACAACTAGAACATTAATGTTACTGTTTTAACCACATTTAAGTTTCCTGAACGTTATATTAACGTCAACCAGCCACAGTTTTATGAACTTAATGAACCACATTACAGGAACACAACACACAACCTTTCTGGAGTGTTTTTCACGGCCTCCTTTACATTATTTCATCATATGGCACGTTTTTACAACATGTTGAAAAATGACATTTTTCGACATAGTATAGTAAGGCGTTTTTTTTGCGCCAAAATTCATGATGATTTTTTTTTCAACGAAAACCTTTCTGGAGTGGTTTTCATTGCCTCCTTTACATCATTTCATCATATGGCACGTTTTTACAACATGTTTGAAAAATCGCATTTTTTTTCGACATAGTATAGTAAGGCGTTTTTTTTGCGCCAAAATTCATGATGATTTTTTTTTCAACGAAAACCTTTCTGGAGTGGTTTTCATTGCCTCCTTTACATCATTTCATTATATGGCACGTTTTTACAACATGTTGAAAAATCACATTTTTTTTTCGACATAGTATAGTAAGGCGTTTTTTTTGCGCCAAAATTCATGATGATTTTTTTTTCAACGAAAACCTTTCTGGAGTGGTTTTCATTGCCTCCTTTACATCATTTCATCATATGGCACGTTTTTACAACATGTTGAAAAATCACATTTTTTTTTCGACATAGTATAGTAAGGCGTTTTTTTTTGCGCCAAAATTCATGATGATTTTTTTTTCAACGAAAACCTTTCTGGAGTGGTTTTCATTGCCTCCTTTACATCATTTCATCATATGGCACGTTTTTACAACATGTTGAAAAATCACATTTTTTTTTCGACATAGTATAGTAAGGCGTTTTTTTTACGCCAAAATTCATGATGATTTTTTTTTTTCAAAGAAAACCTTTCCGGAGTGTTTTTCACGGCCTCCTTTACATCATTTCATCATATGGCACGTTTTTACAACAGGTTTGAAAAATCGCATTTTTTTTTTGACATAGTATAGTAAGGCGTTTTTTTACGCCAAAATTCATGTAGATTTTTTTCTGTTTTGTTTTTTGATGGGATTACCACAGACCTCATCGTGAACACCGTTGACACCCACCTGAGGGAGACGCTGCCTAAGATCTCAAGGCTGCTTGGTCGTGGTCTTTCTGGTCCTGCTCCAGAACACCTTCATCAACTACGTCTTCTTTTGAAGAGGCCCTCAGATGCTGCAATCTCTGACCTTAAGGAGGAACTGCTACTTTCACTCTGTAACGAGACGGCGGTTATTTTAAAGACCCAGCTCCTGGTGGCTTTGAGTGAAAGTTTAACACCCATCAAAACGGAACTACAGACAGTTAAATCTGAGCTGTCGGTCAGTATTTCAAACATCAAGTCCGACCCGGCCGCCCTAAAGCACGCTGTGGATGAAACGGAAACTTCACTCTCCACATCACTGACGACATCGTCACACTCCAAAGCAGAGCACCTGTCTGCTGAACTTTTAAAAGTGGACTCTCAATGTGAAGAATGTGAGCAGCAGCAGCCTGTGAGCAGCTGAACAGATGTGATCAGAAAGAAGTCATTTTCTTTTTTTATTTTCTTTCTGGTTGACTTGATGCTGTCAGATGCAGATGTTGGAGCTGAGTCTGATCTTTCACGATAAAAAGCTGCTTTTCCTTCACAGACTTTTCAGGAAATTATTCTCTCAGGTTTTCTCTGCTATTTATATTTTTATTATCTGTGATTGTTTCATTATTTCATTATTGTAAAATAAAGTTTGGGGCATAAAGACTCATTTAGTTATTTTATTCCTGAAATCTTTGACGTAGCAGAACTAAACTTCCATTTTCCTTCTTGTACTTCTGATACTAGAACTAAACGTGTCTTCAACACAGATCATCTGGTTTAAATGAATCAGCAGCAACATCACAACAACAAATGAGACAATTTTCAACAAATTCATGAAACTGATGTCATTTAAAACTATCAGTCTGTTTTAGTGTCAAATTAAAGCTGATTACTGACAACTAGAACATTAATGTTACTGTTTTAACCACATTTAAGTTTCCTGAACGTTATATTAACGTCAACCAGCCACAGTTTTATGAACTTAATGAACCACATTACAGGAACACAACACACAACCTTTCTGGAGTGTTTTTCACGGCCTCCTTTACATTATTTCATCATATGGCACGTTTTTACAACATGTTGAAAAATGACATTTTTCGACATAGTATAGTAAGGCGTTTTTTTTGCGCCAAAATTCATGATGATTTTTTTTTCAAAGAAAACCTTTCTGGAGTGGTTTTCATTGCCTCCTTTACATCATTTCATCATATGGCACGTTTTTACAACATGTTTGAAAAATCGCATTTTTTTTCGACATAGTATAGTAAGGCGTTTTTTTTGCGCCAAAATTCATGATGATTTTTTTTTCAACGAAAACCTTTCTGGAGTGGTTTTCATTGCCTCCTTTACATCATTTCATTATATGGCACGTTTTTACAACATGTTGAAAAATCACATTTTTTTTTCGACATAGTATAGTAAGGCGTTTTTTTTGCGCCAAAATTCATGATGATTTTTTTTTCAACGAAAACCTTTCTGGAGTGGTTTTCATTGCCTCCTTTACATCATTTCATCATATGGCACGTTTTTACAACATGTTGAAAAATCACATTTTTTTTTCGACATAGTATAGTAAGGCGTTTTTTTTGCGCCAAAATTCATGATGATTTTTTTTTCAACGAAAACCTTTCTGGAGTGGTTTTCATTGCCTCCTTTACATCATTTCATCATATGGCACGTTTTTACAACATGTTGAAAAATCACATTTTTTTTTCGACATAGTATAGTAAGGCGTTTTTTTTGCGCCAAAATTCATGATGATTTTTTTTTCAACTGTTGAACCCTAGGTTACCCAGTAACCCTCCTAAAGCAATCAAATTAATTAATTAATTAAACTCAGAAGGCCACTGGACCAGCTCTCCATCTAACGGGTCCGGTTCCCGTAGCCCATATGGGTCAACCCAGATGAGATCTGAGGAACGTTTAAGCTGGTAAACGAGAAAATTCGCCTAGCTTCTAACTGCCTTCATCCAGACGCCTATCCTGCTTCCTCTGATAACTAACTCAACTGAGTAGCCACTTTCGAATGGTCAAATTAATTACCAGTCACGTCTGTTAACGGCAGCTTTTCTCTCAACGGATTCTGCACTTGGTAAGTTGCTAGGTTTAAATTTAGAGGTTAAGGCACGGATAACCCCAAGGATAAGTTTAAAAAAGGCCTCACCTGGCCCCAACGACTAGGTAATCCGACAGAACCAGTTTTAGATGTAATGCACACAATAAGCTGACTTTTTAAAAACTGAGAAGATATATAGGGTTAATTCATCATCATGATAAAAATAAATAGAATTTCCAATCTGTTAACTTTAAATGCAGGATAAATGTTTTATTATAGTTTTAGCAAGGGCAAAGCAATAGCTCATAAATCATCAGACAACCAAATAAACATTAAAACATTCTCATAATAATCCTCTAATATGACTCCTAACTGGAACTATGCTTTTATCTAAGAAGAGTAATAATCACCCAGACTATGTAATTTGGAGGGGGAGAGCAGACGGTGTGATCAGAACCGGCTGCTCACCTGAAGACCAAAGCCCCGCTGGCTCGGCTCCAGGGAGGAGGTGGAGAGGGTTCGGTCCAGATTTAGATCTGCTTGTATCCATTTTTGTTGTTTGGCCCAAAAAAAACTTTGTTAATCCATTCTGGTGTTAATCCTTTGGAAATAATAGAGTTAAGTTATATTCCTTCAGTCAGCGTTATTTTTAGATCACAGTCTTTTGTAATCCTCAAACAGTGCAGAAAGAGCACTCCTTCAGTCCATAATTCCAATAGAACAGATATTCCTTTGCAGATCATGTTGAATCCCCCGTCCGAGTTACGTGGTAAAATCCCCCATGCCCAGAGCATTGCTGCCTGGCTTGCATCCAGTGACCACCTCGCAACGACTCCTCCACTTGTGTCTCGATCCAGTGTCATTTATACAACAACTGAACCATTTGCATATGCAAGAACTGCACCCTTAATTAACATACGTGATGACAGCATCCATCACCCTCCTCACTCGTGCACTGCTTCCATCCACTGACCTCGTGGCCTCTGCGTGCTCTGGAGGAACTGAAACCATCTACTCTGGACCGTTCCACCAGCCCCCCCCAACTCATCCTACGACCCCTCCATATTTGAGGAACTGAAACTAACTGTTTGGACTGTTTGGACCCTTCCACTCAGTCTCACTTCTCTATTAATGTATCTGTTCCGTCCACAGCTCAGAGCAGGCCTCCGGTCAGGAAACAGATGTCAGACTAACCTTTACCATGAACACTTGACCTCAGTTTACCCTAGCTCTTGACTTCTCACTTCATTACTAAGTTAAAAACCTTAGTTTACACAGTAATCAAAACTCTTTCTAAAACATCTCAGTTTCATAGTAATCAAAACTCTTAAAAGCATTTCCATTTCATAAAGCATTAGTTCCTCAGATTTGTCATATCTATCAAAAACATCAGTTTCCCTGGTAACTAAAAACATCACTTTTCACAGTGAGTTGCTGTTCTGACTTAGTTACTTCTTAAACAAAGATTATGCATGATAAGTATAAACATAATCAACTCCCCATTCTTCCATTCTTCTGATTTTTACACTGCTCAAAATAAAGATTGTATAAAAAAGACATATTCAAAAAATAATCAACTCATCACCTCTCTCGGTGAGGTACGCTTCTGATTTCTACGCTGTTTCAAATAAAGATTGTAATCAATGGTAAATCACAGGTTATAACATCACAATGTTCCCTTATTTAGCTGTTATTCTGTCAGTGTCTCACCCTTGTGGCTGATTCTGGGATCTCATACCTCCATGTTTCTCAACACCCCCTACTATGAGATCACAGTCAGCCCTTATAAATGACTGATTCTGGGATCCCATATCTCCGTGCTTCACAACACCCCCTTCTTGGGATCCAGAAACAGACATTTCTTTCCTTTTTTTCTCTCGTGGAAAGAGATCCTACCAGACCATCCGACATGCACCAGCGTCCCAGCTCGGCACCTGTGACGTCGAGTGATGACACCTCTCAGCTCTGCTGCAACTTATGAGAGAGGTCTCCTACCCCTCTCCCCGATCTGCTCAGCTGTTGGTGGGTCTTCTACTCACTCCTCCACTCCTCATCTTCTTCATCAGATGAGATGTTGTCTGGTATTCCACTAGCAGGTGGTTTCACATCCTCTGCACCGTAGTACGTCAGCTCACACTGTTCGTCAGCCGGCTTGGTGGGACACATGTCCTCCTTCAGGAAACATTTGTAATCCCAACGCCACGAACTTTCAGCTTCAAACTGCGTCCTCCAGGATGCAGCTGTCTGATCTATACTTTCCATCTTTCTGATAAAAAACCCCAAAACTTCGGGATAACACGTGGTTGATTATTAGTTTGATTAAATGTTCAGCAGTTAGCAAGCACAAGTCAGCCTGTTATTCTAGGCCTTTGTATTTCCTCTAGGGCGCCTCCCTCGCATCGTATTCAACAACGGGGAGTTCAGCACCCACAGGTGTCATATCGATATTCCAAAATCCTTTCTCCGGCAGTCCAGATAAATCCTTCAGTTAGGAACCTTCAAAAAAGGTGTCCCAGTCCATCATGGTTGCCCAGGTACAGCTCTCTGATACTCAGAAAGCTCCTCAGCTCTACCTGGTTTCAACCACAGCACACAATGCAGCAACACGGGAGTGTGGTCATCCTCCCTGCTGGATCATAATCCATGATCATCGAAAAAAGTCTGTCCCGGGGTCCTTAGAACCCCTCCTACCTTCTGTAGTGACTTTTTAATCCACTCTTTGAATGCAGGTTTCTGCTTCACTGCTCTTCTCTTGGATACATCCAATAGTGAAAAAACCTGTAAATCCTTCTTCGCCCCTTTTCTGGAGCCCACTCTCAGTTCTTTCACCCCACTTGGGGTAGTATAATCCATGGAGTCAGCGGTGTCCTCCTCGCTGAGCTCACTCTGCACGGCCATGTCGTCCTCCTCAGGCTCTGCTGGATCCTCTGCTGCTGTTCTGGAGGCTCCGGCCGGGTGCTCTGCTTCTTTATACTCTCACTTTCAGACTCAGTCTGTTCGACAAAAGTCCATTTTCAGAATATTCCAACTTTCTAAGAGCTCTGCCTGCCCAGAGCTCTGTTGCGGTTCTTCTCCAGTTAACCACCCCTTTAATAGTGGCCACTCTATCGAAGGGCGGCAGGTTCTGTGTGCTCGTGACCATGTCTATGTTCCTAATTGTCCCAGTCGCGAACTGGTTTCAGCTGCCCACGCCCTGGATTCCTCTTTTCTTCAACAGTACTGCATTACTGTCTCAACGTGAAAATGTCCCATTATCAGTCCCAAGCTCTTTAGGTAATCCCAACCCGCTGCACACTTGCTCCAGCATAGAGATTACACTATTTCCATTAGCTTTCTTCACTGGACTGATAACCAAATGTCCTGACACAAAGTCTACAAGCACCAAAAGGTATCTCTCACCTTTCTTCTTTTCCCAGTCTCTTGGGACGGTGCTTCTTATAGTGAGCCCTCCTACCCGCTGTCCTCTGCGACCAGTGTTGTACCATCCCCACAGTTCTGCAGGACACGGCGTATTCTGCTCCCCAAAATCCAAAGACGCTGCTTCTCCAGCTCTCTCCGCGTTGGAATGATGCCAGCATGCCCGTTACTCTCATGAACGGCCTGCACCACCTCCTCCACGTACTCTTCCAGGACCTCCCTTTCTCTAGGATTTCTGGCCCCAATCCTCGATCAACACAAAGGTGACCTCTCACCTGGATCCAACAATCCACTTTCATTCCCAGTAGGAGAGCCCTCCGATCTTGTGTGGGCTCTCTGGTGCTTCAATCACTGAGTCAGTAACAGTTGCCATGCTCTGCAGCCAGGGTGCCTGCAGCTGGAGTGGCCTTCTCTATTTTTGGCCTTACTTCCTCATCTGCATCTGAGCTCTCCCCCTGCGATGCAGCATGCCCAGTAACTGTCATTTCCTCATCTGTGTCTCTCGCTGGCAGTCGTCAGTAACAGCCTGCTTCCCCCCATAACTCTCCGTATGGGGGATCGCTGCCCCAACAAACTGTCTCACAGCCGGGTCCCAAGAATTCCACCCATCCCCATGAATAACTACCTGAAAGTCTTGTCCAGGTAATACTCCAGGTGGAACTCTCGGCGACTGGGACACGGCTGCATTCCCAAACTCCCCCCCTTCTGCCGCTGTCTCAGTCGCTGCTTTCTCTGCAGTCGTGTTGAGTAGCGGCGGGAGTCCTTCTGGAACGATTGTAGGAATTGTAATCCCCATTTTCGACTTTGTCCGTCTTGTTGTCTCGAGTCGTCCGCTCCTTCAAAGCCGCTCGTAGCGCATAGAGTCAGGATGAGGGCAGACTAGGTTCGACTACTCCGCTACGTCGTCCTGGGCCGCCCGTTTGGCCCACACGACTTTTCACGTATCTCCCCCGCGGTGCTTCCTACACCATTTGCAGGTCAAGTGACCCGGAATTCTGTCCTCCCAGCCGGTCACAATTTTCCTTCCATGGAAATACACAATCCTCTCGTCAGTTTATAATCCACCGTTATAATCCTGATTAGGAAACAAAAACAGAAGTCTTCTTCCTGACTTCCAGTGAGTCAGTGATTCCGAGTCCCGTCTGCTCAGACCTCAGACCATCACTTCACTTTACTGCCAAAGCGGATATCTACAATCCCAACTCCAGCCTTTAACCTTCGGATCACAGGGTCCCCACCTCTAATTGGGGATTTATTATCACGTTGGGCGCCACCTGTTGAAATCCTAAGGGGCACGGCAGTGAGAGCGCTCAATCCTAACCACTGGACCACCAGGGATAAGTTTAAAAAAGGTCGCACAAAGACCCAATGACTAACTAGGTAATCTGACAGAACCTGGTTTTAGATGTAATGCACACAGTAACCTGACTTTTTACAAACTGAGAAGTTGTATGGGGTTAATTCATCATCATGATAAAAATAAATAGAATTTCCAATCTGTTAACTTTAAATGCAGGATAAATGTTTTATTATAGTTTTAGCAAGGGCAAAGCAATAGCTCATAAATCATCAGACAACCAAATAAACATTAAAACATTCTCATAATAATCCTCTAATATGACTCCTAACTGGAACTATGCTTTTATCTAAGAAGAGTAATAATCACCCAGACTATGTAATTTGGAGGGGGAGAGCAGACGGTGTGATCAGAACCGGCTGCTCACCTGAAGACCAAAGCCCCGCTGGCTCGGCTCCAGGGAGGAGGTGGAGAGGGTTCGGTCCAGATTTAGATCTGCTTGTATCCATTTTTGTTGTTTGGCCCAAAAAAAACTTTGTTAATCCATTCTGGTGTTAATCCTTTGGAAATAATAGAGTTAAGTTATATTCCTTCAGTCAGCGTTATTTTTAGATCACAGTCTTTTGTAATCCTCAAACAGTGCAGAAAGAGCACTCCTTCAGTCCATAATTCCAATAGAACAGATATTCCTTTGCAGATCATGTTGAATCCCCCGTCCGAGTTACGTGGTAAAATCCCCCATGCCCAGAGCATTGCTGCCTGGCTTGCATCCAGTGACCACCTCGCAACGACTCCTCCACTTGTGTCTCGATCCAGTGTCATTTATACAACAACTGAACCATTTGCATATGCAAGAACTGCACCCTTAATTAACATACGTGATGACAGCATCCATCACCCTCCTCACTCGTGCACTGCTTCCATCCACTGACCTCGTGGCCTCTGCGTGCTCTGGAGGAACTGAAACCATCTACTCTGGACCGTTCCACCAGCCCCCCCCAACTCATCCTACGACCCCTCCATATTTGAGGAACTGAAACTAACTGTTTGGACTGTTTGGACCCTTCCACTCAGTCTCACTTCTCTATTAATGTATCTGTTCCGTCCACAGCTCAGAGCAGGCCTCCGGTCAGGAAACAGATGTCAGACTAACCTTTACCATGAACACTTGACCTCAGTTTACCCTAGCTCTTGACTTCTCACTTCATTACTAAGTTAAAAACCTTAGTTTACACAGTAATCAAAACTCTTTCTAAAACATCTCAGTTTCATAGTAATCAAAACTCTTAAAAGCATTTCCATTTCATAAAGCATTAGTTCCTCAGATTTGTCATATCTATCAAAAACATCAGTTTCCCTGGTAACTAAAAACATCACTTTTCACAGTGAGTTGCTGTTCTGACTTAGTTACTTCTTAAACAAAGATTATGCATGATAAGTATAAACATAATCAACTCCCCATTCTTCCATTCTTCTGATTTTTACACTGCTCAAAATAAAGATTGTATAAAAAAGACATATTCAAAAAATAATCAACTCATCACCTCTCTCGGTGAGGTACGCTTCTGATTTCTACGCTGTTTCAAATAAAGATTGTAATCAATGGTAAATCACAGGTTATAACATCACAATGTTCCCTTATTTAGCTGTTATTCTGTCAGTGTCTCACCCTTGTGGCTGATTCTGGGATCTCATACCTCCATGTTTCTCAACACAACGAAAACCTTTCTGGAGTGGTTTTCATTGCCTCCTTTACATCATTTCATCATATGGCACGTTTTTACAACATGTTGAAAAATCACATTTTTTTTTCGACATAGTATAGTAAGGCGTTTTTTTTACGCCAAAATTCATGATGATTTTTTTTTTTCAAAGAAAACCTTTCCGGAGTGTTTTTCACGGCCTCCTTTACATCATTTCATCATATGGCACGTTTTTACAACAGGTTTGAAAAATCGCATTTTTTTTTTGACATAGTATAGTAAGGCGTTTTTTTACGCCAAAATTCATGTAGATTTTTTTCTGTTTTGTTTTTTGATGGGATTACCACAGACCTCATCGTGAACACCGTTGACACCCACCTGAGGGAGACGCTGCCTAAGATCTCAAGGCTGCTTGGTCGTGGTCTTTCTGGTCCTGCTCCAGAACACCTTCATCAACTACGTCTTCTTTTGAAGAGGCCCTCAGATGCTGCAATCTCTGACCTTAAGGAGGAACTGCTACTTTCACTCTGTAACGAGACGGCGGTTATTTTAAAGACCCAGCTCCTGGTGGCTTTGAGTGAAAGTTTAACACCCATCAAAACGGAACTACAGACAGTTAAATCTGAGCTGTCGGTCAGTATTTCAAACATCAAGTCCGACCCGGCCGCCCTAAAGCACGCTGTGGATGAAACGGAAACTTCACTCTCCACATCACTGACGACATCGTCACACTCCAAAGCAGAGCACCTGTCTGCTGAACTTTTAAAAGTGGACTCTCAATGTGAAGAATGTGAGCAGCAGCAGCCTGTGAGCAGCTGAACAGATGTGATCAGAAAGAAGTCATTTTCTTTTTTTATTTTCTTTCTGGTTGACTTGATGCTGTCAGATGCAGATGTTGGAGCTGAGTCTGATCTTTCACGATAAAAAGCTGCTTTTCCTTCACAGACTTTTCAGGAAATTATTCTCTCAGGTTTTCTCTGCTATTTATATTTTTATTATCTGTGATTGTTTCATTATTTCATTATTGTAAAATAAAGTTTGGGGCATAAAGACTCATTTAGTTATTTTATTCCTGAAATCTTTGATGTAGCAGAACTAAACTTCCATTTTCCTTCTTGTACTTCTGATACTAGAACTAAACGTGTCTTCAACACAGATCATCTGGTTTAAATGAATCAGCAGCAACATCACAACAACAAATGAGACAATTTTCAACAAATTCATGAAACTGATGTCATTTAAAACTATCAGTCTGTTTTAGTGTCAAATTAAAGCTGATTACTGACAACTAGAACATTAATGTTACTGTTTTAACCACATTTAAGTTTCCTGAACGTTATATTAACGTCAACCAGCCACAGTTTTATGAACTTAATGAACCACATTACAGGAACACAACACACAACCTTTCTGGAGTGTTTTTCACGGCCTCCTTTACATTATTTCATCATATGGCACGTTTTTACAACATGTTGAAAAATGACATTTTTCGACATAGTATAGTAAGGCGTTTTTTTTGCGCCAAAATTCATGATGATTTTTTTTTCAACGAAAACCTTTCTGGAGTGGTTTTCATTGCCTCCTTTACATCATTTCATCATATGGCACGTTTTTACAACATGTTTGAAAAATCGCATTTTTTTTCGACATAGTATAGTAAGGCGTTTTTTTTGCGCCAAAATTCATGTAGATTTTTTTCTGTTTTGTTTTTTGATGGGATTACCACAGACCTCATCGTGAACACCGTTGACACCCACCTGAGGGAGACGCTGCCTAAGATCTCAAGGCTGCTTGGTCGTGGTCTTTCTGGTCCTGCTCCAGAACACCTTCATCAACTACGTCTTCTTTTGAAGAGGCCCTCAGATGCTGCAATCTCTGACCTTAAGGAGGAACTGCTACTTTCACTCTGTAACGAGACGGCGGTTATTTTAAAGACCCAGCTCCTGGTGGCTTTGAGTGAAAGTTTAACACCCATCAAAACGGAACTACAGACAGTTAAATCTGAGCTGTCGGTCAGTATTTCAAACATCAAGTCCGACCCGGCCGCCCTAAAGCACGCTGTGGATGAAACGGAAACTTCACTCTCCACATCACTGACGACATCGTCACACTCCAAAGCAGAGCACCTGTCTGCTGAACTTTTAAAAGTGGACTCTCAATGTGAAGAATGTGAGCAGCAGCAGCCTGTGAGCAGCTGAACAGATGTGATCAGAAAGAAGTCATTTTCTTTTTTTATTTTCTTTCTGGTTGACTTGATGCTGTCAGATGCAGATGTTGGAGCTGAGTCTGATCTTTCACGATAAAAAGCTGCTTTTCCTTCACAGACTTTTCAGGAAATTATTCTCTCAGGTTTTCTCTGCTATTTATATTTTTATTATCTGTGATTGTTTCATTATTTCATTATTGTAAAATAAAGTTTGGGGCATAAAGACTCATTTAGTTATTTTATTCCTGAAATCTTTGATGTAGCAGAACTAAACTTCCATTTTCCTTCTTGTACTTCTGATACTAGAACTAAACGTGTCTTCAACACAGATCATCTGGTTTAAATGAATCAGCAGCAACATCACAACAACAAATGAGACAATTTTCAACAAATTCATGAAACTGATGTCATTTAAAACTATCAGTCTGTTTTAGTGTCAAATTAAAGCTGATTACTGACAACTAGAACATTAATGTTACTGTTTTAACCACATTTAAGTTTCCTGAACGTTATATTAACGTCAACCAGCCACAGTTTTATGAACTTAATGAACCACATTACAGGAACACAACACACAACCTTTCTGGAGTGTTTTTCACGGCCTCCTTTACATTATTTCATCATATGGCACGTTTTTACAACATGTTGAAAAATGACATTTTTCGACATAGTATAGTAAGGCGTTTTTTTTGCGCCAAAATTCATGATGATTTTTTTTTCAACGAAAACCTTTCTGGAGTGGTTTTCATTGCCTCCTTTACATCATTTCATCATATGGCACGTTTTTACAACATGTTTGAAAAATCGCATTTTTTTTCGACATAGTATAGTAAGGCGTTTTTTTTGCGCCAAAATTCATGATGATTTTTTTTTCAACGAAAACCTTTCTGGAGTGGTTTTCATTGCCTCCTTTACATCATTTCATTATATGGCACGTTTTTACAACATGTTGAAAAATCACATTTTTTTTTCGACATAGTATAGTAAGGCATTTTTTTTGCGCCAAAATTCATGATGATTTTTTTTTCAACGAAAACCTTTCTGGAGTGGTTTTCATTGCCTCCTTTACATCATTTCATCATATGGCACGTTTTTACAACATGTTGAAAAATCACATTTTTTTTTCGACATAGTATAGTAAGGCGTTTTTTTTGCGCCAAAA
Source organism: Amphiprion clarkii (assembly GCA_027123335.1). Lineage (NCBI taxonomy): Eukaryota > Metazoa > Chordata > Actinopteri > Pomacentridae > Amphiprion > Amphiprion clarkii. The sequence continues at coordinate 39,140,285 of CM049570.1, read as the reverse complement.
TTCATGATGATTTTTTTTTCAACGAAAACCTTTCTGGAGTGGTTTTCATTGCCTCCTTTACATCATTTCATCATATGGCACGTTTTTACAACATGTTGAAAAATCACATTTTTTTTTCGACATAGTATAGTAAGGCGTTTTTTTTGCGCCAAAATTCATGATGATTTTTTTTTCAACGAAAACCTTTCTGGAGTGGTTTTCATTGCCTCCTTTACATCATTTCATCATATGGCACGTTTTTACAACATGTTGAAAAATCACATTTTTTTTTCGACATAGTATAGTAAGGCGTTTTTTTTACGCCAAAATTCATGATGATTTTTTTTTTTCAAAGAAAACCTTTCCGGAGTGTTTTTCACGGCCTCCTTTACATCATTTCATCATATGGCACGTTTTTACAACAGGTTTGAAAAATCGCATTTTTTTTTTGACATAGTATAGTAAGGCGTTTTTGTACGCCAAAATTCATGTAGATTTTTTTCTGTTTTGTTTTTTGATGGGATTACCACAGACCTCATCGTGAACACCGTTGACACCCACCTGAGGGAGACGCTGCCTAAGATCTCAAGGCTGCTTGGTCGTGGTCTTTCTGGTCCTGCTCCAGAACACCTTCATCAACTACGTCTTCTTTTGAAGAGGCCCTCAGATGCTGCAATCTCTGACCTTAAGGAGGAACTGCTACTTTCACTCTGTAACGAGACGGCGGTTATTTTAAAGACCCAGCTCCTGGTGGCTTTGAGTGAAAGTTTAACACCCATCAAAACGGAACTACAGACAGTTAAATCTGAGCTGTCGGTCAGTATTTCAAACATCAAGTCCGACCCGGCCGCCCTAAAGCACGCTGTGGATGAAACGGAAACTTCACTCTCCACATCACTGATGACATCGTCACACTCCAAAGCAGAGCACCTGTCTGCTGAACTTTTAAAAGTGGACTCTCAATGTGAAGAATGTGAGCAGCAGCAGCCTGTGAGCAGCTGAACAGATGTGATCAGAAAGAAGTCATTTTCTTTTTTTATTTTCTTTCTGGTTGACTTGATGCTGTCAGATGCAGATGTTGGAGCTGAGTCTGATCTTTCACGATAAAAAGCTGCTTTTCCTTCACAGACTTTTCAGGAAATTATTCTCTCAGGTTTTCTCTGCTATTTATATTTTTATTATCTGTGATTGTTTCATTATTTCATTATTGTAAAATAAAGTTTGGGGCATAAAGACTCATTTAGTTATTTTATTCCTGAAATCTTTGACGTAGCAGAACTAAACTTCCATTTTCCTTCTTGTACTTCTGATACTAGAACTAAACGTGTCTTCAACACAGATCATCTGGTTTCAATGAATCAGCAGCAACATCACAACAACAAATGAGACAATTTTCAACAAATTCATGAAACTGATGTCATTTAAAACTATCAGTCTGTTTTAGTGTCAAATTAAAGCTGATTACTGACAACTAGAACATTAATGTTACTGTTTTAACCACATTTAAGTTTCCTGAACGTTATATTAACGTCAACCAGCCACAGTTTTATGAACTTAATGAACCACATTACAGGAACACAACACACAACCTTTCTGGAGTGTTTTTCACGGCCTCCTTTACATTATTTCATCATATGGCACGTTTTTACAACATGTTGAAAAATGACATTTTTCGACATAGTATAGTAAGGCGTTTTTTTGCGCCAAAATTCATGATGATTTTTTTTTCAACGAAAACCTTTCTGGAGTGGTTTTCATTGCCTCCTTTACATCATTTCATTATATGGCACGTTTTTACAACATGTTTGAAAAATCACATTTTTTTTTCGACATAGTATAGTAAGGCGTTTTTTTTTGCGCCAAAATTCATGATGATTTTTTTTTCAACGAAAACCTTTCTGGAGTGGTTTTCATTGCCTCCTTTACATCATTTCATTATATGGCACGTTTTTACAACATGTTGAAAAATCACATTTTTTTTTCGACATAGTATAGTAAGGCGTTTTTTTTGCGCCAAAATTCATGATGATTTTTTTTTCAACGAAAACCTTTCTGGAGTGGTTTTCATTGCCTCCTTTACATCATTTCATCATATGGCACGTTTTTACAACATGTTGAAAAATCACATTTTTTTTTCGACATAGTATAGTAAGGCGTTTTTTTTTGCGCCAAAATTCATGATGATTTTTTTTTCAACGAAAACCTTTCTGGAGTGGTTTTCATTGCCTCCTTTACATCATTTCATCATATGGCACGTTTTTACAACATGTTGAAAAATCACATTTTTTTTTCGACATAGTATAGTAAGGCGTTTTTTTTACGCCAAAATTCATGATGATTTTTTTTTTTCAAAGAAAACCTTTCCGGAGTGTTTTTCACGGCCTCCTTTACATCATTTCATCATATGGCACGTTTTTACAACAGGTTTGAAAAATCGCATTTTTTTTTTGACATAGTATAGTAAGGCGTTTTTTTACGCCAAAATTCATGTAGATTTTTTTCTGTTTTGTTTTTTGATGGGATTACCACAGACCTCATCGTGAACACCGTTGACACCCACCTGAGGGAGACGCTGCCTAAGATCTCAAGGCTGCTTGGTCGTGGTCTTTCTGGTCCTGCTCCAGAACACCTTCATCAACTACGTCTTCTTTTGAAGAGGCCCTCAGATGCTGCAATCTCTGACCTTAAGGAGGAACTGCTACTTTCACTCTGTAACGAGACGGCGGTTATTTTAAAGACCCAGCTCCTGGTGGCTTTGAGTGAAAGTTTAACACCCATCAAAACGGAACTACAGACAGTTAAATCTGAGCTGTCGGTCAGTATTTCAAACATCAAGTCCGACCCGGCCGCCCTAAAGCACGCTGTGGATGAAACGGAAACTTCACTCTCCACATCACTGACGACATCGTCACACTCCAAAGCAGAGCACCTGTCTGCTGAACTTTTAAAAGTGGACTCTCAATGTGAAGAATGTGAGCAGCAGCAGCCTGTGAGCAGCTGAACAGATGTGATCAGAAAGAAGTCATTTTCTTTTTTTATTTTCTTTCTGGTTGACTTGATGCTGTCAGATGCAGATGTTGGAGCTGAGTCTGATCTTTCACGATAAAAAGCTGCTTTTCCTTCACAGACTTTTCAGGAAATTATTCTCTCAGGTTTTCTCTGCTATTTATATTTTTATTATCTGTGATTGTTTCATTATTTCATTATTGTAAAATAAAGTTTGGGGCATAAAGACTCATTTAGTTATTTTATTCCTGAAATCTTTGATGTAGCAGAACTAAACTTCCATTTTCCTTCTTGTACTTCTGATACTAGAACTAAACGTGTCTTCAACACAGATCATCTGGTTTAAATGAATCAGCAGCAACATCACAACAACAAATGAGACAATTTTCAACAAATTCATGAAACTGATGTCATTTAAAACTATCAGTCTGTTTTAGTGTCAAATTAAAGCTGATTACTGACAACTAGAACATTAATGTTACTGTTTTAACCACATTTAAGTTTCCTGAACGTTATATTAACGTCAACCAGCCACAGTTTTATGAACTTAATGAACCACATTACAGGAACACAACACACAACCTTTCTGGAGTGTTTTTCACGGCCTCCTTTACATTATTTCATCATATGGCACGTTTTTACAACATGTTGAAAAATGACATTTTTCGACATAGTATAGTAAGGCGTTTTTTTTGCGCCAAAATTCATGATGATTTTTTTTTCAACGAAAACCTTTCTGGAGTGGTTTTCATTGCCTCCTTTACATCATTTCATCATATGGCACGTTTTTACAACATGTTTGAAAAATCGCATTTTTTTTCGACATAGTATAGTAAGGCGTTTTTTTTTGCGCCAAAATTCATGATGATTTTTTTTTCAACGAAAACCTTTCTGGAGTGGTTTTCATTGCCTCCTTTACATCATTTCATTATATGGCACGTTTTTACAACATGTTGAAAAATCACATTTTTTTTTCGACATAGTATAGTAAGGCATTTTTTTTGCGCCAAAATTCATGATGATTTTTTTTTCAACGAAAACCTTTCTGGAGTGGTTTTCATTGCCTCCTTTACATCATTTCATCATATGGCACGTTTTTACAACATGTTGAAAAATCACATTTTTTTTTCGACATAGTATAGTAAGGCGTTTTTTTTTGCGCCAAAATTCATGATGATTTTTTTTTCAACGAAAACCTTTCTGGAGTGGTTTTCATTGCCTCCTTTACATCATTTCATCATATGGCACGTTTTTACAACATGTTGAAAAATCACATTTTTTTTTCGACATAGTATAGTAAGGCGTTTTTTTTGCGCCAAAATTCATGATGATTTTTTTTTCAACGAAAACCTTTCTGGAGTGGTTTTCATTGCCTCCTTTACATCATTTCATCATATGGCACGTTTTTACAACATGTTGAAAAATCACATTTTTTTTTCGACATAGTATAGTAAGGCGTTTTTTTTACGCCAAAATTCATGATGATTTTTTTTTTTCAAAGAAAACCTTTCCGGAGTGTTTTTCACGGCCTCCTTTACATCATTTCATCATATGGCACGTTTTTACAACAGGTTTGAAAAATCGCATTTTTTTTTTGACATAGTATAGTAAGGCGTTTTTGTACGCCAAAATTCATGTAGATTTTTTTCTGTTTTGTTTTTTGATGGGATTACCACAGACCTCATCGTGAACACCGTTGACACCCACCTGAGGGAGACGCTGCCTAAGATCTCAAGGCTGCTTGGTCGTGGTCTTTCTGGTCCTGCTCCAGAACACCTTCATCAACTACGTCTTCTTTTGAAGAGGCCCTCAGATGCTGCAATCTCTGACCTTAAGGAGGAACTGCTACTTTCACTCTGTAACGAGACGGCGGTTATTTTAAAGACCCAGCTCCTGGTGGCTTTGAGTGAAAGTTTAACACCCATCAAAACGGAACTACAGACAGTTAAATCTGAGCTGTCGGTCAGTATTTCAAACATCAAGTCCGACCCGGCCGCCCTAAAGCACGCTGTGGATGAAACGGAAACTTCACTCTCCACATCACTGATGACATCGTCACACTCCAAAGCAGAGCACCTGTCTGCTGAACTTTTAAAAGTGGACTCTCAATGTGAAGAATGTGAGCAGCAGCAGCCTGTGAGCAGCTGAACAGATGTGATCAGAAAGAAGTCATTTTCTTTTTTTATTTTCTTTCTGGTTGACTTGATGCTGTCAGATGCAGATGTTGGAGCTGAGTCTGATCTTTCACGATAAAAAGCTGCTTTTCCTTCACAGACTTTTCAGGAAATTATTCTCTCAGGTTTTCTCTGCTATTTATATTTTTATTATCTGTGATTGTTTCATTATTTCATTATTGTAAAATAAAGTTTGGGGCATAAAGACTCATTTAGTTATTTTATTCCTGAAATCTTTGACGTAGCAGAACTAAACTTCCATTTTCCTTCTTGTACTTCTGATACTAGAACTAAACGTGTCTTCAACACAGATCATCTGGTTTCAATGAATCAGCAGCAACATCACAACAACAAATGAGACAATTTTCAACAAATTCATGAAACTGATGTCATTTAAAACTATCAGTCTGTTTTAGTGTCAAATTAAAGCTGATTACTGACAACTAGAACATTAATGTTACTGTTTTAACCACATTTAAGTTTCCTGAACGTTATATTAACGTCAACCAGCCACAGTTTTATGAACTTAATGAACCACATTACAGGAACACAACACACAACCTTTCTGGAGTGTTTTTCACGGCCTCCTTTACATTATTTCATCATATGGCACGTTTTTACAACATGTTGAAAAATCACATTTTTTTTCGACATAGTATAGTAAGGCGTTTTTTTTGCGCCAAAATTCATGATGATTTTTTTTTCAATGAAAACCTTTCTGGAGTGGTTTTCATTGCCTCCTTTACATCATTTCATCATATGGCACGTTTTTACAACATGTTGAAAAATCACATTTTTTTTTCGACATAGTATAGTAAGGCGTTTTTTTTGCGCCAAAATTCATGATGATTTTTTTTTCAACGAAAACCTTTCTGGAGTGGTTTTCATTGCCTCCTTTACATCATTTCATCATATGGCACGTTTTTACAACATGTTGAAAAATCACATTTTTTTTTCGACATAGTATAGTAAGGCGTTTTTTTTGCGCCAAAATTCATGATGATTTTTTTTTCAACGAAAACCTTTCTGGAGTGGTTTTCATTGCCTCCTTTACATCATTTCATCATATGGCACGTTTTTACAACATGTTGAAAAATCACATTTTTTTTTCGACATAGTATAGTAAGGCGTTTTTTTTACGCCAAAATTCATGATGATTTTTTTTTTTCAAAGAAAACCTTTCCGGAGTGTTTTTCACGGCCTCCTTTACATCATTTCATCATATGGCACGTTTTTACAACAGGTTTGAAAAATCGCATTTTTTTTTTGACATAGTATAGTAAGGCGTTTTTTTACGCCAAAATTCATGTAGATTTTTTTCTGTTTTGTTTTTTGATGGGATTACCACAGACCTCATCGTGAACACCGTTGACACCCACCTGAGGGAGACGCTGCCTAAGATCTCAAGGCTGCTTGGTCGTGGTCTTTCTGGTCCTGCTCCAGAACACCTTCATCAACTACGTCTTCTTTTGAAGAGGCCCTCAGATGCTGCAATCTCTGACCTTAAGGAGGAACTGCTACTTTCACTCTGTAACGAGACGGCGGTTATTTTAAAGACCCAGCTCCTGGTGGCTTTGAGTGAAAGTTTAACACCCATCAAAACGGAACTACAGACAGTTAAATCTGAGCTGTCGGTCAGTATTTCAAACATCAAGTCCGACCCGGCCGCCCTAAAGCACGCTGTGGATGAAACGGAAACTTCACTCTCCACATCACTGACGACATCGTCACACTCCAAAGCAGAGCACCTGTCTGCTGAACTTTTAAAAGTGGACTCTCAATGTGAAGAATGTGAGCAGCAGCAGCCTGTGAGCAGCTGAACAGATGTGATCAGAAAGAAGTCATTTTCTTTTTTTATTTTCTTTCTGGTTGACTTGATGCTGTCAGATGCAGATGTTGGAGCTGAGTCTGATCTTTCACGATAAAAAGCTGCTTTTCCTTCACAGACTTTTCAGGAAATTATTCTCTCAGGTTTTCTCTGCTATTTATATTTTTATTATCTGTGATTGTTTCATTATTTCATTATTGTAAAATAAAGTTTGGGGCATAAAGACTCATTTAGTTATTTTATTCCTGAAATCTTTGATGTAGCAGAACTAAACTTCCATTTTCCTTCTTGTACTTCTGATACTAGAACTAAACGTGTCTTCAACACAGATCATCTGGTTTAAATGAATCAGCAGCAACATCACAACAACAAATGAGACAATTTTCAACAAATTCATGAAACTGATGTCATTTAAAACTATCAGTCTGTTTTAGTGTCAAATTAAAGCTGATTACTGACAACTAGAACATTAATGTTACTGTTTTAACCACATTTAAGTTTCCTGAACGTTATATTAACGTCAACCAGCCACAGTTTTATGAACTTAATGAACCACATTACAGGAACACAACACACAACCTTTCTGGAGTGTTTTTCACGGCCTCCTTTACATTATTTCATCATATGGCACGTTTTTACAACATGTTGAAAAATGACATTTTTCGACATAGTATAGTAAGGCGTTTTTTTTGCGCCAAAATTCATGATGATTTTTTTTTCAACGAAAACCTTTCTGGAGTGGTTTTCATTGCCTCCTTTACATCATTTCATCATATGGCACGTTTTTACAACATGTTTGAAAAATCGCATTTTTTTTCGACATAGTATAGTAAGGCGTTTTTTTTGCGCCAAAATTCATGATGATTTTTTTTTCAACGAAAACCTTTCTGGAGTGGTTTTCATTGCCTCCTTTACATCATTTCATTATATGGCACGTTTTTACAACATGTTGAAAAATCACATTTTTTTTTCGACATAGTATAGTAAGGCGTTTTTTTTGCGCCAAAATTCATGATGATTTTTTTTTCAACGAAAACCTTTCTGGAGTGGTTTTCATTGCCTCCTTTACATCATTTCATCATATGGCACGTTTTTACAACATGTTGAAAAATCACATTTTTTTTTCGACATAGTATAGTAAGGCGTTTTTTTTGCGCCAAAATTCATGATGATTTTTTTTTCAACGAAAACCTTTCTGGAGTGGTTTTCATTGCCTCCTTTACATCATTTCATCATATGGCACGTTTTTACAACATGTTGAAAAATCACATTTTTTTTTCGACATAGTATAGTAAGGCGTTTTTTTTGCGCCAAAATTCATGATGATTTTTTTTTCAACGAAAACCTTTCTGGAGTGGTTTTCATTGCCTCCTTTACATCATTTCATCATATGGCACGTTTTTACAACATGTTGAAAAATCACATTTTTTTTCGACATAGTATAGTAAGGCGTTTTTTTTACGCCAAAATTCATGATGATTTTTTTTTTTCAAAGAAAACCTTTCCGGAGTGTTTTTCACGGCCTCCTTTACATCATTTCATCATATGGCACGTTTTTACAACAGGTTTGAAAAATCGCATTTTTTTTTTGACATAGTATAGTAAGGCGTTTTTTTACGCCAAAATTCATGTAGATTTTTTTCTGTTTTGTTTTTTGATGGGATTACCACAGACCTCATCGTGAACACCGTTGACACCCACCTGAGGGAGACGCTGCCTAAGATCTCAAGGCTGCTTGGTCGTGGTCTTTCTGGTCCTGCTCCAGAACACCTTCATCAACTACGTCTTCTTTTGAAGAGGCCCTCAGATGCTGCAATCTCTGACCTTAAGGAGGAACTGCTACTTTCACTCTGTAACGAGACGGCGGTTATTTTAAAGACCCAGCTCCTGGTGGCTTTGAGTGAAAGTTTAACACCCATCAAAACGGAACTACAGACAGTTAAATCTGAGCTGTCGGTCAGTATTTCAAACATCAAGTCCGACCCGGCCGCCCTAAAGCACGCTGTGGATGAAACGGAAACTTCACTCTCCACATCACTGACGACATCGTCACACTCCAAAGCAGAGCACCTGTCTGCTGAACTTTTAAAAGTGGACTCTCAATGTGAAGAATGTGAGCAGCAGCAGCCTGTGAGCAGCTGAACAGATGTGATCAGAAAGAAGTCATTTTCTTTTTTTATTTTCTTTCTGGTTGACTTGATGCTGTCAGATGCAGATGTTGGAGCTGAGTCTGATCTTTCACGATAAAAAGCTGCTTTTCCTTCACAGACTTTTCAGGAAATTATTCTCTCAGGTTTTCTCTGCTATTTATATTTTTATTATCTGTGATTGTTTCATTATTTCATTATTGTAAAATAAAGTTTGGGGCATAAAGACTCATTTAGTTATTTTATTCCTGAAATCTTTGACGTAGCAGAACTAAACTTCCATTTTCCTTCTTGTACTTCTGATACTAGAACTAAACGTGTCTTCAACACAGATCATCTGGTTTAAATGAATCAGCAGCAACATCACAACAACAAATGAGACAATTTTCAACAAATTCATGAAACTGATGTCATTTAAAACTATCAGTCTGTTTTAGTGTCAAATTAAAGCTGATTACTGACAACTAGAACATTAATGTTACTGTTTTAACCACATTTAAGTTTCCTGAACGTTATATTAACGTCAACCAGCCACAGTTTTATGAACTTAATGAACCACATTACAGGAACACAACACACAACCTTTCTGGAGTGTTTTTCACGGCCTCCTTTACATTATTTCATCATATGGCACGTTTTTACAACATGTTGAAAAATGACATTTTTCGACATAGTATAGTAAGGCGTTTTTTTGCGCCAAAATTCATGATGATTTTTTTTTCAACGAAAACCTTTCTGGAGTGGTTTTCATTGCCTCCTTTACATCATTTCATTATATGGCACGTTTTTACAACATGTTTGAAAAATCACATTTTTTTTTCGACATAGTATAGTAAGGCGTTTTTTTTGCGCCAAAATTCATGATGATTTTTTTTTCAACGAAAACCTTTCTGGAGTGGTTTTCATTGCCTCCTTTACATCATTTCATTATATGGCACGTTTTTACAACATGTTGAAAAATCACATTTTTTTTTCGACATAGTATAGTAAGGCGTTTTTTTTGCGCCAAAATTCATGATGATTTTTTTTTCAACGAAAACCTTTCTGGAGTGGTTTTCATTGCCTCCTTTACATCATTTCATCATATGGCACGTTTTTACAACATGTTGAAAAATCACATTTTTTTTTCGACATAGTATAGTAAGGCGTTTTTTTTGCGCCAAAATTCATGATGATTTTTTTTTCAACGAAAACCTTTCTGGAGTGGTTTTCATTGCCTCCTTTACATCATTTCATCATATGGCACGTTTTTACAACATGTTGAAAAATCACATTTTTTTTTCGACATAGTATAGTAAGGCGTTTTTTTTACGCCAAAATTCATGATGATTTTTTTTTTTCAAAGAAAACCTTTCCGGAGTGTTTTTCACGGCCTCCTTTACATCATTTCATCATATGGCACGTTTTTACAACAGGTTTGAAAAATCGCATTTTTTTTTTGACATAGTATAGTAAGGCGTTTTTTTACGCCAAAATTCATGTAGATTTTTTTCTGTTTTGTTTTTTGATGGGATTACCACAGACCTCATCGTGAACACCGTTGACACCCACCTGAGGGAGACGCTGCCTAAGATCTCAAGGCTGCTTGGTCGTGGTCTTTCTGGTCCTGCTCCAGAACACCTTCATCAACTACGTCTTCTTTTGAAGAGGCCCTCAGATGCTGCAATCTCTGACCTTAAGGAGGAACTGCTACTTTCACTCTGTAACGAGACGGCGGTTATTTTAAAGACCCAGCTCCTGGTGGCTTTGAGTGAAAGTTTAACACCCATCAAAACGGAACTACAGACAGTTAAATCTGAGCTGTCGGTCAGTATTTCAAACATCAAGTCCGACCCGGCCGCCCTAAAGCACGCTGTGGATGAAACGGAAACTTCACTCTCCACATCACTGACGACATCGTCACACTCCAAAGCAGAGCACCTGTCTGCTGAACTTTTAAAAGTGGACTCTCAATGTGAAGAATGTGAGCAGCAGCAGCCTGTGAGCAGCTGAACAGATGTGATCAGAAAGAAGTCATTTTCTTTTTTTATTTTCTTTCTGGTTGACTTGATGCTGTCAGATGCAGATGTTGGAGCTGAGTCTGATCTTTCACGATAAAAAGCTGCTTTTCCTTCACAGACTTTTCAGGAAATTATTCTCTCAGGTTTTCTCTGCTATTTATATTTTTATTATCTGTGATTGTTTCATTATTTCATTATTGTAAAATAAAGTTTGGGGCATAAAGACTCATTTAGTTATTTTATTCCTGAAATCTTTGACGTAGCAGAACTAAACTTCCATTTTCCTTCTTGTACTTCTGATACTAGAACTAAACGTGTCTTCAACACAGATCATCTGGTTTAAATGAATCAGCAGCAACATCACAACAACAAATGAGACAATTTTCAACAAATTCATGAAACTGATGTCATTTAAAACTATCAGTCTGTTTTAGTGTCAAATTAAAGCTGATTACTGACAACTAGAACATTAATGTTACTGTTTTAACCACATTTAAGTTTCCTGAACGTTATATTAACGTCAACCAGCCACAGTTTTATGAACTTAATGAACCACATTACAGGAACACAACACACAACCTTTCTGGAGTGTTTTTCACGGCCTCCTTTACATTATTTCATCATATGGCACGTTTTTACAACATGTTGAAAAATGACATTTTTCGACATAGTATAGTAAGGCGTTTTTTTTGCGCCAAAATTCATGATGATTTTTTTTTCAACGAAAACCTTTCTGGAGTGGTTTTCATTGCCTCCTTTACATCATTTCATCATATGGCACGTTTTTACAACATGTTTGAAAAATCGCATTTTTTTTCGACATAGTATAGTAAGGCGTTTTTTTTGCGCCAAAATTCATGATGATTTTTTTTTCAACGAAAACCTTTCTGGAGTGGTTTTCATTGCCTCCTTTACATCATTTCATTATATGGCACGTTTTTACAACATGTTGAAAAATCACATTTTTTTTTCGACATAGTATAGTAAGGCGTTTTTTTTGCGCCAAAATTCATGATGATTTTTTTTTCAACGAAAACCTTTCTGGAGTGGTTTTCATTGCCTCCTTTACATCATTTCATCATATGGCACGTTTTTACAACATGTTGAAAAATCACATTTTTTTTTCGACATAGTATAGTAAGGCGTTTTTTTTGCGCCAAAATTCATGATGATTTTTTTTTCAACGAAAACCTTTCTGGAGTGGTTTTCATTGCCTCCTTTACATCATTTCATCATATGGCACGTTTTTACAACATGTTGAAAAATCACATTTTTTTTCGACATAGTATAGTAAGGCGTTTTTTTTACGCCAAAATTCATGATGATTTTTTTTTTTCAAAGAAAACCTTTCCGGAGTGTTTTTCACGGCCTCCTTTACATCATTTCATCATATGGCACGTTTTTACAACAGGTTTGAAAAATCGCATTTTTTTTTTGACATAGTATAGTAAGGCGTTTTTTTACGCCAAAATTCATGTAGATTTTTTTCTGTTTTGTTTTTTGATGGGATTACCACAGACCTCATCGTGAACACCGTTGACACCCACCTGAGGGAGACGCTGCCTAAGATCTCAAGGCTGCTTGGTCGTGGTCTTTCTGGTCCTGCTCCAGAACACCTTCATCAACTACGTCTTCTTTTGAAGAGGCCCTCAGATGCTGCAATCTCTGACCTTAAGGAGGAACTGCTACTTTCACTCTGTAACGAGACGGCGGTTATTTTAAAGACCCAGCTCCTGGTGGCTTTGAGTGAAAGTTTAACACCCATCAAAACGGAACTACAGACAGTTAAATCTGAGCTGTCGGTCAGTATTTCAAACATCAAGTCCGACCCGGCCGCCCTAAAGCACGCTGTGGATGAAACGGAAACTTCACTCTCCACATCACTGACGACATCGTCACACTCCAAAGCAGAGCACCTGTCTGCTGAACTTTTAAAAGTGGACTCTCAATGTGAAGAATGTGAGCAGCAGCAGCCTGTGAGCAGCTGAACAGATGTGATCAGAAAGAAGTCATTTTCTTTTTTTATTTTCTTTCTGGTTGACTTGATGCTGTCAGATGCAGATGTTGGAGCTGAGTCTGATCTTTCACGATAAAAAGCTGCTTTTCCTTCACAGACTTTTCAGGAAATTATTCTCTCAGGTTTTCTCTGCTATTTATATTTTTATTATCTGTGATTGTTTCATTATTTCATTATTGTAAAATAAAGTTTGGGGCATAAAGACTCATTTAGTTATTTTATTCCTGAAATCTTTGACGTAGCAGAACTAAACTTCCATTTTCCTTCTTGTACTTCTGATACTAGAACTAAACGTGTCTTCAACACAGATCATCTGGTTTAAATGAATCAGCAGCAACATCACAACAACAAATGAGACAATTTTCAACAAATTCATGAAACTGATGTCATTTAAAACTATCAGTCTGTTTTAGTGTCAAATTAAAGCTGATTACTGACAACTAGAACATTAATGTTACTGTTTTAACCACATTTAAGTTTCCTGAACGTTATATTAACGTCAACCAGCCACAGTTTTATGAACTTAATGAACCACATTACAGGAACACAACACACAACCTTTCTGGAGTGTTTTTCACGGCCTCCTTTACATTATTTCATCATATGGCACGTTTTTACAACATGTTGAAAAATGACATTTTTCGACATAGTATAGTAAGGCGTTTTTTTTGCGCCAAAATTCATGATGATTTTTTTTTCAACGAAAACCTTTCTGGAGTGGTTTTCATTGCCTCCTTTACATCATTTCATCATATGGCACGTTTTTACAACATGTTTGAAAAATCGCATTTTTTTTCGACATAGTATAGTAAGGCGTTTTTTTTGCGCCAAAATTCATGATGATTTTTTTTTCAACGAAAACCTTTCTGGAGTGGTTTTCATTGCCTCCTTTACATCATTTCATCATATGGCACGTTTTTACAACATGTTGAAAAATCACATTTTTTTTTCGACATAGTATAGTAAGGCGTTTTTTTTGCGCCAAAATTCATGATGATTTTTTTTTCAACGAAAACCTTTCTGGAGTGGTTTTCATTGCCTCCTTTACATCATTTCATCATATGGCACGTTTTTACAACATGTTGAAAAATCACATTTTTTTTTCGACATAGTATAGTAAGGCGTTTTTTTTACGCCAAAATTCATGATGATTTTTTTTTTTCAAAGAAAACCTTTCCGGAGTGTTTTTCACGGCCTCCTTTACATCATTTCATCATATGGCACGTTTTTACAACAGGTTTGAAAAATCGCATTTTTTTTTTGACATAGTATAGTAAGGCGTTTTTTTACGCCAAAATTCATGTAGATTTTTTTCTGTTTTGTTTTTTGATGGGATTACCACAGACCTCATCGTGAACACCGTTGACACCCACCTGAGGGAGACGCTGCCTAAGATCTCAAGGCTGCTTGGTCGTGGTCTTTCTGGTCCTGCTCCAGAACGCCTTCATCAACTACGTCTTCTTTTGAAGAGGCCCTCAGATGCTGCAATCTCTGACCTTCAGGAGGAACTGCTACTTTCACTCTGTAACGAGACGGCAGTTATTTTAAAGATGCAGCTCCTGGCGGCTTGGAGTGAAAGTTTAACATCCATCAAAACGGAACTACAGACAGTTAAATCTGAGCTGTCGGTCAGTATTTCAAACATCAAGTCCGACCCGGCTGCCCTAAAGCACGCTGTGGGTGAAATGGAAACTTCACTCTCCACATCACTGATGACATCGTCACACTCCAAAGCAGAGCACCTGTCTGCTGAACTTTTAAAAGTGGACTATAAATGTGAAGAATGTGAGCAGCAGGAGCCTGTGAGCAGCGGAACAGATGTGATCAGAAAGAAGTCATTTTCCTTTTTCTTTTCTTTCTGGTTGACTTGATGCTGTCAGATGCAGATGTTGGATCTGATTCTGATCTTTCAGGATAAAAAGCTGCTTTTCCTTCACAGATTTTTCAGGAAATTATTCTCTCAGGTTTTCTCTGCTTTTTATATTTTTATTATCTGTGATTATTTCATTATTTCATTATTGTAAAATAAAGTTTGAGGCATAGAGACTCATTTAGTTATTTTATTCCTGAAATCTTTGACGTAGCAGAACTAAACTTCCATTTTCCTTCTTGTACTTCTGATGCTAGAACTAAACGTGTCTTCAACACGGATCATCTGGTTTGAATGAATCAGCAGCAACATCACAACAACAAATGAGACAATTTTCAACAAATTCATGAAACTGATGTCATTTAAAACTATCAGAGTCTGTTTTAGTGTCAAATTAAAGCTGATTACTGACAACTAGAACATCAGCGTTACTGTTTTAATCACATTTAAGTTTCCTGAAAGTTACATTAACGTCAACCAGCCACAGTTTTATGAACTTAATGAACCACATTACAGGAACACAACACACTTCAGCTGCTGACAGGAAACAACACAAACATCGTTAGCTTGATGCTACATTTAGCTGCTAATCAGGACTGCTCAGCTAGCCCGGTTAGCATCGCTAATTCACATTAAAGCTAATATTCACTGGATGCTAACTCTCTTCTCTGGTCAACACACACAAATCAACTCCACCAACTCCTGGGATTCACTGCTCACATTATATCTGACTCTGAAGTTGAACATAAAGTTCATTAAAACCGGCACCGATCAGTAAATTATCATTTATTACCGACCAGCTGTCGGAGTCCTTCAGTGTCTGTTGGTCCAATCAGCCGAAGGACTGAATTACTGAACTGAAAACTGATTAAAACAAGACAACGGACAGTAAAACTGACTGTGGAAAATGTGCTGCTGCTCCACCGATAAATACCAACAAACTAAAACAAACTTGGTGGAAGTGTTGCTGTTAGTGATTTTTTAATAAATAGCAAATATGAGGCTTTTATTTTTCTGGAAGTAAAAGGAAACGTTGCTTATCCATAGTTTCGCTAACTTAACTTTAGCTGCACTTTCACCATGTTCTGACAGATCTTTTTTTTTTATATTAATATAGCTGCACTTCCTTTGTATATTTGGTCGTTTCTTATGTTGCTGCTGTTTCATTGCAATTATATTTTAATAATATCACTTTAAATACAGATAATTGAAAAGAAAAAACTGGCTCTGAAATACTCAATGAACTGATACGTCATCTAGTGTTAAACTGAATAAGAATTCTTAATAATATAAAATGTAACTGACTGAGCTGTATTAATTAAATCCAGATATTTCACATTGAAAGAAACACAACATTGACTGAAAGATTTCAGTCAATTAAACCTTAAATTCATTTACCCAAGAAAACCATCCTTTAATGTCTTACCTTAAAATGACCTACATTTAAAAAAAAAATATAGATGCAAAGTAAAAGTTTCACACTAAAGATGAATCACTGATGAATATTTAATTGCATTAACTAATTTATTATGAGGAAACAGAAATCCATTTCTAATATTTCTATCAAATATGTTTGTCTATAAAATGTACTGGACATGAATAAAAATGTCTGCATAGTGAAATATATGAAGTCCATCTGCATTTATACATCATATTGATGTTTAACTAACGGGAACTGCAGCCAACGTTCAGTCAAGTTAGCGGAATTAAAGATAAACGTTTCCAGGTACCTCTTTCAAAATAAAAGCCGTGATTTGTTGTACGAAAAATGACGTGATTTCAAAAATGTGATTTTAAAAATGTAAATCAAACTGTAATAAGCATTAGCTAGCTGCTCCACTTGCTCTGAATATTTTTGTTCTCGTCTTTGTCAAGCCCAAAGGAAAAATGAATCCATATTCTGGCTACATTACCGACAACAGCGTCCCTGGAGTGACCAGAAAGGTTAGCTGACCTAGCGGAAGTGCTAATGAGGTCTGCTCTGGCACGGATTATTACCGTCACACATGTAGCTTTGAAAATAAATCTTCTACAAGACACAGAGCTGTAGCTCCGTTTCAGTGTGAGCTCTAATGTTTCTCTGTGACTGAATTCCTCTAATAAAATCCTCCTGTTCACTGGGAGCTGCAGCTGCAGCTACCATCGATATGAAGATCTATGTATGGGTCAGACTGAGCCGGAGAGCAGTGATTGGTCAGACTGAGAGCCGGAGAGCAGTGATTGGTCAGACTGACTGAGAGCCGAGGACTCTGTCCCGCCCAGATTTACGGCTTCTGCTGTTTACCTGCTGCTGCTAACAACGTTAGCATCCAAAAGTGAAGATAAACTCTACAGGTAAGTCATTTTTGTAACTAGTTGTACTCTTCTCCACATCTGGACAACATCTCATATAAAGCAGTGAAGTTACTGTAAGTTAACATCAGACTGTAACCTCTGATATAAACATGTTCTAACATCAGGTTTTAAAGTTGTTCTGTAAATCTGAGGTTTCCTCATTTAGTGCTAACGCTGATGCTAAATCAGGTTAGTCAGTGTCATAAACTAGTTAACTGTTAGCTGTAGCTAAGTTTCCTGCAGATCACAGCTGATCAGTCATAACGGATCAATAACTCCTGTTTTAATTATCAGCAAATATTAATAAATCTGCATTAATGTTCCTCCATAGAACTGTTACTGATGAATGTTAATCTCTCAGTTCAGTTCTGAGTTAATATCTCTGTTCTTTGCTTCAGTTTTTTCTCTCCAACAGTGTATGGTGAGATAACTGTGGAGCTCATGCTAATGCTAATGATACATTAGAATAAAAAGAATAAACTTTATTGTCCATCTAAGGCATTAAAATGTTCTTTAGCCTCAACCAGGAAAAGAAACATTTCCATAAGATTAAAAAATAGGACAAAATACAACACTCTATTGTGTTCCACTCGTATTCTGTGTTCACTCTGATATTTAATGTTCCATCAGTTAGAATGAAAGAACCTTGTAGATCTTTTCCTCACTGTTAGTGTATTTTCCTTCCAGCCTTGGTCTGGATCATTGGGAACATCTAGTCTGATGGACTGAGAACTACAGAGAACATGAACATCCAGCTGTGGTTGTCTGAAGAGTCTTTTCTCCTTCATCACTGTGAGGAAGAGCAGCACTGATGTCCTCCTCATCCTTCCAGTAATAACAATAATGCTGCAGATTCAGCTCCTCTCTTCAGAACACAACTTGTCTTGTTACTGTTCAGTTTTTACACTTCACTGTCAGCAACACATTATTTATTTCATCCATTTATTTCATGTGTTTAAACGTCTTAACAGTTCACAATAGTTAAATAATGTAGCTTTTAAATGTGTAATAAAGGTAATAATGAAGCTTTTGACCTGAATGTGTTGCTGTTTTAATGCTGCATATCTGCTATAAATAACATGGACTTTTTAGATTGTATTTCTGCTCCAACAGCAGAGATGCAGTTAAAGGTGATAAATGGAACCTGTGAACACTAAGAACAGAGAATAATAAACTGCTGAGAGTTGATCTGACCTTCTGTAAGTGAAAGTTAAACAGGAAGTGGTTCACTGAGGATGTCGTCCATTCAGTCTCCTTCTTCACATCCAGATGAGGTTTTCCTTCTGCTGGCTTCACTCAGAAGATCCTCACAGTGAACATGAGACACCTGAGATGAAGACAGACGTCACAGTATCAGCATCAACAGCAGAGGTTCATTTTAAAGTATCCCTGGACAGATTTCCTGTTTCATATAGTTTTATATAAGCACTGAAAGACAGAAAGGCCTGCAGTCACTTTAGCTTTAGAGGAAAGGATTTTATTATCCAGCTTATCTGTGCTGTAATTTAAATATAATAACTGTAGTGTTGATCATTACTTTGATCATATTCTGGGAGGTTATTTTTCTAATCTGCACTAAGATGTACTACAACATGTGGATCAGTCATTAAACAATGTTAACGACTAGAGAGCAGATTCACTGTTTTCTCCAGTTTAACTTCAGAGACTCAGCAGATATTCAGGACTACTGACAATTCAGAACCTTAACCTCACTGTTTTAATCACATTTAGGTTTTCTAAATGTTACATTAATGTGAACCAGCGTCTCCACTGACAGTTTTATTAACTAAATGTACCACATTACAGTAACACAACACACTTCAGCTGTTTACATGAAACTCAACACAAACATCGTTAGCTTAATGCTACGTTAGCTTAATGCTACGTTAGCTTAATGCTACATTAGCTTTAATCAGTTTACGACTGAACAGCTAGCTCGGTTAGCATCGCTAACATTAAAACTAATATTTGCTGGATGCCAACTTTCTTCTCTGGTCAACACACACAGAAATAAACTCCACCAACATCTGGAGTGCATGGCACACATTATATCTGACACTACAGCTGCATATAAAGTGCATTAAAAGCGGCACCGATACGAAAATAAACATTAACTTACCGAACTATCAGAGTCCTTTCAGTGTCTCCTGGTAGAATCAGCCGAAGGTAGAAAACTGGTTAAAACAAGCCAACGGGCAGGAAAACTGTCTGTGGAAAATGTTCTGCTGCTGCACCGATAAATAAACCAACAGTTATTATATCAGAATTAATCCAAAGGAGGAGAGCAGAATCTCTGCTTCCTCCTCCATAGGACCTGTCAATCATTCCAGACCAGACCAGTCAAGTAGTCCCGCCCCCCGGCTTCGCAAAACTTCAACGTTCTATAAAAAATTCAATATTGATTTATTTTAAGATCGACCACCTGATCTCTCATTTTGACCATGAAAACTAACGAAAAAAATTATATCCAGTCTGTACACCGAACTCTGTTTGGCTCCACACTTGCTGATGACCACTTCCGGTCTCAGAAAATGAAAAAATTGACCTTTTTTCGTTTCTGTCTCTTACTGATTTTATTTTTTTGTTATTCTAAATATAAAATGAAAATCAAAGCATTTTTAAAATTTCTTATATCCCTTTTTGATCATGAAAAGGAAAAACCCCTTGGATTTCAATTTTAATTTTTGTATTTTAAAATGAAAATCAAGTAGCCACTCGTTTTTTGTTTTTCAATACCCGTTTCAGAATGGAAAATCCAATTGCCAAAATATACACGGATCCTAATCCGTGTATGGTTCGCTCATAACTTTACAGTGTTACAGAAAGGTGATACAATTCAGAGTACTTGAATATTTAAGTGATATTGCACAGGGTTGCACACACCTCTGGTGTAAACTGCATCCTTAAAATCAAAATAACAGTGATGATCAAAAAACAATACAAATTAGACGGCACTGTGTCTTTACATACTGGGCAGGTTTGTGTCCATAGTTAAATTAAAAACCACATACATTTAAGATTCAAGAAGAATCCGTGTATGGTTCACTCATTCAATTTTCCGTTTCTAAATAAAATGAGAAAAAACAAATCATTGTTTTTTTTGTTTTTCTGTTTAAAAATTAAATTCGAAAAACAAAAAGTGGAGAAAGAAAAAAACGCTGCGCTTTTACAAATTTTAAGCTTTAAACAAAAGAAAAAGCCTTTTTCCCATTTGGAAGCTGCCAGCAGAACCGGAAGTCAAAGTCATAACTCGTGGCGACTTGACTTCACTTCTCTGTGACAAACTCCACACCACGTACTTTGAAAACAGCGAAGACATGTTTGTCTTATTTAGAGGAAGTAGATGCATCACACTGAGAGCTCATGATCTCAGTGTGAAAAAAATCGCTTTAATATTCCAAGTAAGTATTTTTAAGTATTAAAATGTGAAGAACTCTGGCGATTCCAGTTTAATCAGGTGAACTGTTGATAGTTTCCGTCTCCAGATGTTTCGCCCTCAGAGTCGTCCAGACCACACCTGTGTGTGAAATAAAGATACTAGATAAAGAAGACCTACTGAAAAACGCCGGCATCACTACTTAAGAAAATCTGTATCCATGTAAATATCATCTACAGACAGTAAAAAGAAATGTGCGGTCGAAATTGGTTAATAACGAGCCACTAAACTAATGTCTCACCAAGAAAACCCACAACATAGAAGCTGGTCCACTGCTGTGTGTTAGTCTGAGTTCAGTGGAACAGATCCAGAGCAGAACTTCAGGTTTAACTCGGGTTTGTTCTCAGAAACACTCAGAGCCTCAGCAGCCTCCCATCAGAACAACACGCAGCAGAACATCAGCTGGATCTAATAAAATACATCAGAACAACATGCAGCAGAACATCAGCTGGATCTGATAAAATACATCAGAACAACACGCAGCAGAACATCAGCTGGATCTGATAAAATACATCAGAACAACACGCAGCAGAACATCAGCTGGATCTGATAAAATACATCAGAACAACACGCAGCAGAACATCAGCTGGATCTGATAAAATACATCAGAACACGCAGCAGAACATCAGCTGGATCTAATAAAATACATCAGAACAACATGCAGCAGAACATCAGCTGGATCTAATAAAATACATCAGAACAACACGCAGCAGAACATCAGCTGGATCTGATAAAATACATCAGAACAACACGCAGCAGAACATCAGCTGGATCTAATAAAATACATCAGAACAACACGCAGCAGAACATCAGCTGGATCTGATAAAATACATCAGAACACGCAGCAGAACATCAGCTGGATCTGATAAAATACATCAGAACAACACGCAGCAGAACATCAGCTGGATCTGATAAAATACATCAGAACACGCAGCAGAACATCAGCTGGATCTGATAAAATACATCAGAACACGCAGCAGAACATCAGCTGGATCTGATAAAATACATCAGAACACGCAGCAGAACATCAGCTGGATCTGATAAAATACATCAGAACACGCAGCAGAACATCAGCTGGATCTGATAAAATACATCAGAACACGCAGCAGAACATCAGCTGGATCTGATAAAATACATCAGAACAACACGCAGCAGAACATCAGCTGGATCTGATAAAATACATCAGAACAACACGCAGCAGAACATCAGCTGGATCTGATAAAATACATCAGAACACGCAGCAGAACATCAGCTGGATCTGATAAAATACATCAGAACAACATGCAGCAGAACATCAGCTGGATCTGATAAAATACATCAGAACAACACGCAGCAGAACATCAGCTGGATCTGATAAAATACATCAGAACACGCAGCAGAACATCAGCTGGATCTGATAAAATACATCAGAACAACATGCAGCAGAACATCAGCTGGATCTGATAAAATACATCAGAACAAACAGACCATGTTGTTAAAACTAGTCACTCAGAAAACAATAAAACACGTTCAGTCCTCCGTTCTAACCGTCATTTCAGAGCACATTAACCACTGACAATATTAGATAAAAATGGAAGTAAACGATCCGATCTGGTCAAAACAAACAATATATTTGTGAGTTGTGTCTTTCCAAAAACTCTGGCTGGTTTAGAAATGGCAAAAGGAGACTTTTAGAGACGTGGCAGAGGAAGACTAGAATACTTCCAGTACTGTACAGTCTGAGTGATTAAACTACACAGATAGTTTGTGTTAGATTTTTGTATTCCTTTTTACATCCTTGTGAAGATGTTTATCGGACTGATCGGTGGCACGAGTCAGACTGAGATCTCTAATTTTATCTCTGGATTACATAGTTTCCTCTCACCGTTCATAAAAATACGTGTTTTTATTTCTCCAGCACGTTTCTTTTTATTGTCTGTAGGTGATATTTACATGGAATAAACTTTATTAAATAGTGAAACCGACGTTTTTCGGCAGTTCTTCTTTGTCTAGTATCTTTATTTCACACACAGCCAGGTCTGGACGGGACGAATCTGAGGAGGAAACATCTGGAGATGGAAACTACCACCAGTTAACCTGATCACCAGTTAAACTGGAACAGAGAATTCCAGCTCTCTCCAAATCAGCATCAGACACATGATTGATCTTCTTAAACTGTTCTCCTGCAGAACCTCCTGACTGTCATTATAGAACAATGTGGAACTCCATGATTTCTGCGTGGGTTTTCCACTATTAAAGAGAATGAAATTGGAAAAGGGTTCGAGAACAGCCATTCTAGATGTGTTCACGGTCCAGACCAGCTCTAAACTCTTCTTCCTCGGCGACTTCCGGTGTTGCTACAAAATAAAACAACAGCTGTATTTTGTATTTCGGGTTCAAAAAGGGAGAGCAAAAATCCAACTCGGTGGTTTTTTCACCAGTTAAATAATACATTTCTACAGTTAGGTTTTAAAAGCTGAAAAACAAAAAAACTTTGTGGTTTATTGTTTTTTTTTAAATTTTATTTTGAAACGGAAAAACGAATGAGCGAACCATACGCAGATTCCTATTTTCCCATTTTGAACCAAAAAAACTCCCCAAAACCAAACCAAAATAACAAGAAAATTCGCCCATTTCTCCTTTTTCAAAAGTTTTGCTTCATATTAAATATATTTTATTTTATCTTTGCTTGACACTCATGTGGATCTTGTGTCTGTGTTCCTGAAATGCGTGAAAATCTGGGGTTTGGAGGTGAAAAGAAAGAAAAGCCACACAGCCAGGACTGACATCAGGTTTTTACTACTATAAATATCCCTTTAAATACACTGATAAAATAAATAAATAATAAAATAGCTCATTGGACGTTCCCAAAAACTGAGATACTTTTTCAAAGTTCAGGATCTCCAAACCTGAGGCAGGAAGATAAACCAGAAGGTCGACACGAGGTTTGATGCTACACGGTAGCCGATAGCGTCTCATCGGACGACTTCCACACGATCAATAATCAAAGTTCATCTGGTTTCTGAGTTACTGATCGCAGAGCAGCGTTGTTTAACGGAAAAGTTCTGGTAGAAAAAAGTGGAGCGAATGATTGAGGTGAAAGAGTCCGATCAGCTAAAGCAGCTCCAGCAATCCGTACGGAGGCTCCAACGATCCGTACGGAGGCCCCAGTGATCCGTACGGAGGCTCCAACGATCCGTACGGAGGCTCCAACGATCCTTACGGAGGCTCCAACGATCCTTACGGAGGCTCCAACGATCCGTAAGGAGGCTCCAACGATCCGTAAGGAGGCCCCAGCGATCCGTATGGAGGCTCCAACGCTTCGTACGGATGCTCCAACGATCCTTACGGAGGCCCCAGTGATTCTTATGGAAGCTCCAGCGATCCGTACGGAGGCTCCAGCGATCCGTAAGGAGGCTCCAACGATCCTTACGGATGCCCCAGCCTCCATACGGATCGCTGGAGCTTCCGTATGGATCGCTGGGGCCTCCGTACAACACCTGTATGGAGGCATATTTGTGCCACAATTCTGCGACATTTAAACCATGAAAATGTAAAGGAATCATAATTGTGCAAAGAAATTCTTCTCTGTTTGATCATTTCTCTACAAAATCTAAACATTTACAGAAACATCCTCGTTACTTTCTGTCAGGATTCAACACCTTCGACTACAAACCAAACACCAGCTATCAGATGGAACTGCAGCTCTAGGTGGGAAACAGAACTATGGAGGTTTGTTATGTTGGAATATTTGGAGAATTTTACATTATTGTTGATGTTAGAGAGGAAAAGACTGGACAAGGACAAGGAAAAGGACGGGAAAATGGTGCTTGCTGTCCTCACAGTGAGGAAAAATGAGCAAACAGTGAAGGAAATTAGCTAACAATGAGGAAAACTGAGCCTACAGTGAAGACAAACAAGCCCATATTGAGGTGAAATGAGTTAACAGTGAGGAAAATCAAACTTACAGTGAAGGAAAATGAGCCCACAGTGAGGAAAAATGAGTCGACAGTGAAGGAAGAGAAGTCCATGATGAGCGTAAATGAGCAATCAGTGAGGAAAAATTAACAGTGAGGGAAAATGAGCTGAAAGTGAAGAAAAGCACACAAGTAGTGAGGAAAAACAAGATTACAGTGAAGGAAAGCGAGTCCACGTTGAGGTAAAATGACAGCAGTGAAAAACGCCCATTGTCCCATCATATGTTCAGAATTGAGGCACAAATTAAACTCCATAAATCAAATGTCTAATATGGATTGATTATTGGATGCTTCTTTGGGTGCTGAGTTCCTCCAGGAAGAGAAGAACAACGTCTTCATCTTCAGTCGGTTGAAAAGTTCTTCTTTCCTGGAGAGTTTTTAGGGAACAAAAAGAGTTTCTGGAATAAAATCTGTCTTTCTAGCGAAGATAAAATGTCTGCTGACTTTATTACCCAGAATGCTTTTCAACAGGCGGTCCGACCTTTAAAGGCCTAAAAGTCTGAAACCAGAAGATCCCACTAAAGACAGGAAGTGGGAGTTTACCAGCAGGAAGTTCAGGAGTTCTCCGTGTTTTCTGTCCAGATCCAGGTTCTATCAAACACCGAGGCAGCAGGAACCAAAGATCTCTAGAGGATCAAACATTTATCTGGATTCTTCAAAACGTTAAATCAGCGCATCAGAGATGGAGGAACAGCTCAGATCATCAGGTTTCCTTCAGTTTTAGGACATAAATCTTCTATTGTGTGATATAAATCATCTGTTTTTTGAAATAAATCTTATGTTTGATGACATAAATCTTATTTTTTGACAGAAATTTTCCATTTTATGACAAAAAATTTCTGGTTTTTGTTATAAATTTTATAGTTCATGACATAAATCTTCTGTTTTTCACATAAAACTTCTTTTTTGACATAATCTATTTTATGACATAAATCTTTTTTTTGATGTCATAAATCTTCAGTTTAATGAGAAAAATCTCTTGGTTTTGACACCAGTCTTCTGGTTTATGACATAAAACTTTTGTAATACATTTTGTAGTTTTTGACATAAATCTTCAGTTTTCTGACATAAATCTTCAGTTTTCTGACATAAATCTTCAGTTTTCTAACATAAATCTTCGTTTTTTTTTTACATAACTCTTGGCTTCCACATGTTTAATTTGAACTTTTCACCCGTTTAGTTCCCCTATCTTTCGTTTCATGCTCCAGTTTCAGGTTTTTTCTTGTTCCTTGTTGTATTTTTTGGTGGAGGATGTTCCTGAAACCGTAAATATCTGCGCCTTCATTTTCCGCCCACGCCGCCTTTTTCAATTATTTCCTCTGATCCTAAATCTTCAGAAGTGTGTGGGAGAAACTGTTGCTTTTATTACAGAAGAACAAGAGCAGCTCGGTTATTTCTGCTGCTGGATTTGGTCTTTTTTAGGGTTTTAGTCGTCAGTAAAGCTCTAATTTACCTTCATGTGAAACAGGTTGGAAGCAGATTTATTGTTATTATATTACATCTGATCATCATGAAGGTTCTGGGTTAGATTTGGTCCTTTATTTATTCGGATGTTCCTATTATTATGTCACTTTTACTGTTTCATGACCAATACTGAAGCTGTGAGAAACATTAAACACATTAATATTCAGTTTCTCGTGTCTGAAAAGAGATTAAATAATTAAATAGTTGAGCTTCAGTTTCATCTGAATCCATCCTGTGATCACTGATTTATTCTGGAATATCTCTGGGACTTTTTCTCTAATTACACAGAAAATCATCTGGTGTTTGACAAAAATCTTCTGGTTTTTCACAAAAATGTTCAATTTTTTTAACACAAATCTTTTGCTTTTGCCTTCAATTTTCTGTTTTTGACATAAATCTTAAGTTTTATGACACAAATCTTCCATTTTACGACAAATTTTCAGTTTTTGACAAATCTTAGGTTTTATGGCATAAATCTTTGGGGTTTTTTTTAGATAAATTTTCTGAGTTTGGACATAAATCTGTTTTCTGACTAAAATTTTCTATTTTTTGACATAAATCTTCTGGATTTTGACATAAATTTTCTCTTTAATGACATAAATCTTCATTTTTTTGAACATAAGTCTTCAGTTTATGACATACATTTTCAGATTTATAATATAAATCTTGTGGTCTTTCCACATAAATCTTCTTTTTTTGACATAAATTTTCAGATTATGACATAAATTTTCTGTTTTAAGACAAATATTTTGTTTTTTGACATAAATTTAATATTTTTTGCCATAACTCTGGGTTTGGGCATAATTTTTTTGTTTTATGACATAAATTTTCTGATTTTTGACATAAATCTTCAGTCTTGCGACAATTTTCGAGTTTTTGATAAATATTTTCTATTTTTTGACATAAATCTTCTGTTTTATGACAAAATGTTCTATTTTCGACATACATTTTGTTGTTTCTGACATAAATCTCGTGGTTTCCGTCCCAGTTCTCTTCCTGAAACGTCCACACTGATGATCTGATTCATCTCCTGAATAAAGCCACTGGATTTCTGTCTCCGGCTGCAGAACTGGAGGTTTTACTGGTTTTACTGGTTTGTTAGCTGACTGATGTTCTGCGACTGAAGCTCGATAAAACAGAGTCGCTGTGGAAACTCATTTCTTGGACTCTTAAGTTCTGCTGCTCTGGTCGGTTTGTTCCTGACTGGACTCCAGACCGTTGTTACTGGTTTCACTGGTTTCACTGGGTCACTGCGGCAGCACCGTCAGGATGTTGGTGATGGTCCATTTCTGGCCGCTACAGTCCTGGAGGACGAGCTGGAAGCTGAACTCGGACTGTGGACTCTGCACCAGCTCCAGACATCGCTGAGACTCCGAGTTCTGGATGGATCCGCCCTGAAGAGACGGAGACACCAGGAGAGACGTCAGGAACCGAACAAGAACAACAGACCAAAAAATAAACAAACTGGAAAAAATCTGCCAGCAAAGGGGACAGAAAAATACATTAAACACTAAAAAAAAAGTGAAAATAATAACAAACATCTTTAAGATAAGAATTTTTCACAGATTTAATTCCAATAAAATCAGTACGTCTGTATGATGCTGCCACCACAATGTGCCTGTGTGTGTGTGTGTGTGTGTGTGTGTGTGTGTGTGTAGTTGTAATATGTTTTAATGAGCCAGACTCCTGCCAGAGAAAAGACTCAACTCACTTCTGTCAAAGTCGCTGTGCTGCTTTTCTTTGAAATCAATATGCTCTACATCCACCCCAGCTACACACAGACACACACACACACACACACACACACACACACACACACACAGCAGCAGCACTGAGTGTAGCTGTGTGTGTGTGTGTGTGTGTGTGTGTGTCTGCTGCGTCCTGGACTCGGTGTTTTCCTGTGAATACAGAGAAGCTGCTGCAGAAACATGGTCACGTCCTCATCCAGGTCTAGGTTTACCTGACTGTGCTGCTGCTGTAGTGTGTTGTGTTGTGTTTTGTTGTCTTTTTGTGTGTGTTTGAGCTCATTTTGCATCTCTTTATGATGGTTTTGTGTCTCTTTGTGGTAATTTTGTGTCTACATGGTAATTTTGTGTATTTTGTGGTGATTTTGCATCTCTTTTTTGAGGTTTTGCACCTTTGTGGTGGTTTTGTGTCTCTTTGTGGTCATTTTGTGTCTCTTTGCAGTGATTTAGTGTATCTTTGTAGTGGTTTTATGTGTCTCTGATTATTTTGTGTATCTCGCTGCAGTCTGCTGCTGCAGGTATTTAATGAACCATCCTCCGCCTCTGAACAGATCACATGTGTGCATGTGTTCAAACTGCTGATTTGTGGGAGTGATCGCTTCATAGAACACAGCGTGCACGCTCCTACGTGCACGTGATCCCTCATTGACATGCGTGACCTCAGAGGGAGGAATCATGTGAGCGCTGAGGATGTAGACGAGTTAACCTGAGCTGCTGCTGGTCCCGGCTAAACGCTGGATGAATCCTGTCTAATCGCTGGATGATTCCTGTCTAATCGCTGGATGATTCCTGTCTAATCGCTGGATGAATCCTGTCTAATCGCTGGATGATTCTTGTCTAATCGCTGGATGAATCCTGTCTAATCGCTGGATGATTCCTGTCTAATCGCTGGATGATTCCTGTCTCATCGCTGGATGATTCCTGTCTAATCGCTGGATGATTCCTGTCTAATCGCTGGATGAATCCTGTCTAATCGCTGGATGATTCCTGTCTCATCGCTGGATGATTCCTGTCCAATCGCTGGATGAATCCTGTCCAATCGCTGGATGATTCCTGTCTAATCGCTGGATGATTCCTGTCTAATCGCTTGATGAATCCTGTCTGATGAACCAGAAGAACCAGCTGGAAGAAGACATTCTAAAATCCACAGAACCTCCTGAACAGGAAGTTTAATGAAGGTCAGTCGTATCGGCCTGTCTGAGGTTTTATGTGAAAACAAATTTCTACAAAATGAAGTAAGTTAATTAAATATAAAATATAAAATAAGTGGATGTCTTAATATCCACCTCTTTTAAATCAGAATTTAGTAGCTGAGGAGATACTGAGGAGCATGATGATACCACCACCGTGCTTTACATTATGATGACAATATCACCGTGCTTGACACCATGATGCTGCCACCACCATGCTTCACAATGGGGATGGTATGTTGTGATGATGTCCAGTAGACTTTATGTCTACTGGACATCGTGGACAAAATGCTCCATTTTGGTTTCATCAGATCAAAGAACCTTCTTCCAGTTGACTTCATTTTGTGTTTTATTTGGCCATGTTTTATGTCCATGTGGTCATCTGGTGTCTCTTTATGGCAGTTTTATGTCTGTTTGTAGTCATTTTTGCATCTACTTGTGGTAATTTTGCATCTCTTTCTGGTCATTTTGCATCTTTTTGTGGTCATTTTACATCTTTTTGTGGTCATTTTGCATCTCTTTCTGGTCATTTTGCATCTTTTTGTTGTCATTTTGCATCTCTTTGAGGTCATTTTGCGTCTCTTTCAGGTCATTTTGCGTCTCTTTCTAGTTTAGACAGGTAGAAAACTCATTTAAATAATGGCAGTGATCTGTCCTGCCTCCTCTGCTGGACTCACTGGGTTTTCTCCGAGTGTTGGACCTCCTCAGTGACTTCCAGCAGATGTAGTTAAGAGTCTGCTCAGTCTGAGCTTCCCTGAGGAGTTCCGACTGAGCAGATCCAGAAACACTTCCTCCTGGATACACAAACGTCTGGCGTCTACCCAGAGCCTGTCCTCGGCTTTGTCATTCTGCAGGTCGGACCGATTGATTCCCGCCATTAGGGAGCCGACACCAGTTAATCATTCGCTCAGACAGAGAGCCAATCAGGAAGTCCGCCAGCCAATCAGGAGGCCAGACAGCCAATCAGGAAGTCTGTCAGCCAGACACGCCGTCATCACGCCGTCAAAACAAGTGAAGACGGACAACAAGCTCATAGCAGAAGCTTGATGTTGGTTTTCCATCAGTTTGTGGTGGTTTAGTCTCCATGTGGCCATCTGGTGTTTTAATGGCAGTTTTATGTCTCTTTGTGGTGATTTTGTGTTCCTTCATAGCAGTTTTGCATCAGTGTGTGATCATTTTACACACTTTATGTCTCTTTGTGGTTGTTTTGTGTCTCTGTGGTCGTTTTCTGTGTCTTTGTGGCGGGTTCGTGTCTATTTTTGTTGGATTTGTGTCTAATTTTGGTCACTTTGTGTGTCTCTGTGGTGATTTTGGATCTATTTGTTGTCATTTTGTGTCTCTTTCCAGTCATTTTACATCTCTGTTGTGGTCCTATGTCTCTTTGTTGAAGTTTTGTGTCTCCATGTAGTTTTGTGTGTTTCTGTGGATGTTTTGTGTCTCTTCGTAGTTTTTTGTATTTCTTTGTGGTAGTTTTGCGTCACTTTTTGTTTTGTGACTCTTTGTGGATGTTTTGTGTCTCTTCATAGTTTTTTGTGTTTCTTTGTGGTAGTTTTGTGTCATTTTTTGTTGTGTGACTCTTTGTGGATGTTTTGTGTGTCTTTGAGGCGGTTTTGTGTCTATTTTTGGTGGTTTTGCATCTCTGTTGTGGTCCTGTGTCTCTTTGTTGAAGTTTTGTGACTCTTTGTGGTTGTTTTGTGTCTTTTTGTTGAGGTTTTTTTCTGTCTCTTAGTGGTGATTTGGGATCTCTTTGTTGAAGTTTTGTGACTCTGAGAAGGTTTTATGTCACTTTGTTGCACTTTTGTGTCTCTTTGTTGAGGTTTTGTGTCTGTGGTTGGTTTGTGTTTCTTCTTGGTGTTTATTGTCTCTTTGTGGTCATTTTCCATCTCATTTGTTGAGGTTTTGAGTCACTTTTGGTTGTTTTGTGACTCTTTGTGGGTGCTTTGTGTGTCTGTGGTAGTTTGTTGTCTCTTTTTGTTGAGGTTTTGTGTCTCTTTGTAGTTGTTTTGTGTGTTTTGCAGTGGTTTTTGCATCTATTTGTTGTCATTTTGTGTCTCTTTGTGGTCATTTTGCATCTTTGTTGTGGGTTTGTGTCTCTGTGTCGTCCTTTTCTGTCTCTTTTTGGTGATTCTGGGTCTTTGTTGAAGTTTTGTGACTCTTTGAGGTGGTTTTGTTTGTTTTGTGACTCTTTCAGAAAGAGACCAGACTGAAGAACCGATGAGGCTGAAAATATGAGTTTATTCTGCAGCTGAAAAGATTCCAGAAAGCAGCAGCAAACAGTTCATGTCTTCTTTAAACATTAAACCCAGGATGAACCAGGACACGAGCAGGGAGTCATATTTGCAGTTTGTCAAACCGTCCAAACGGTTTCCTCTAATTAAAACTTCTCATTGACCGGAGCAGCAGCTGTATTGACAACAACAGGAGCTGCTGTTTGTTCAGAGTTCACAGAGAACGGAGCTGATTAGATGGAACCAACATCAGGGGACGTTACCGAGGATTGTTCCAAATACTGCGGATGAGATAGCAGGAACACTTCGTGGTGGTCTATTTTTGATGGTTTTGGATCTATTTTTGGTGGTTTTGTGTCTCTTTTAAACTGTTTTTTGTATCTTTGTGGTCATTTTGCATCTGTCTGTGTTGGTTTTGTGTCTCTTTGTGGTGGTTTTGTGTCTATTTTTGGTGGTGTCTTTGTCTCAAATAAAGTCAGACCAACAGCATAAAGAACTGATGTAAAGAACTTCAGCCTTCCTGGCCGAACCCTGGCTGCCTTCTATAAGACAGTGTGATTTAATGAATTTCTTCCTCTCTCCTCCAGTTTCTCTGGATTGGTATCTGCTCCCTCGGGGTCAGGCTCAGTTCAATATTGTAAGAGATCTGCTCATCAATAATTCACCGATACTGACTGGCCGCTTCACATGAAACGCTGCCTCCCTCCGTCTGCTGCCAAACTCCCCGTTGATCTCTGCTTTCATTCTTCCTGCTGCCTTCGTTTCTGCACACAACCTCCAGTAACTTCTGTCTAAAGCTCCGTCTATTTCTGAACAGGGAGGATCTGCGGCTTTAAGACCCACAGAGCTGGATGTCGACTCGTCTCATAAACCTGCTGCACCAACATCCTCAAAGCGATACAGTTAGAAAATGCACGACTAAACACAAAATGTACATTAGTGATGGTTTCCTGTCTACATTTAATGGTTTTATGTGTCTTTGTTGTCATTTTGTGGCTCTTTGCTGAAGTTTTGTGTGCCTTTTTGGTAATTGTTTGCCTCTTTGTGGTGGCTTTGTGTCTATTTCTGGTGTTTTTGTGTGTCATTGTGAAGGTTTTGGGTCATTTTGTGGTGGTTTTGTGTTTATTTGTAGGGGTTTTGCATCTCTTAATAATGGTTTTGTGTCACTTTTTGTTGGTTTTGTGCCTATTTTTGGTGGCTTTGTGTCTCTTTATGATGGTTTTGTGTCTATTTCTGTTGGTTTCGTCTCATTGTGAAGGTTTTGGGCCATTTTGTGATGGTTTTGTGTTCATTTTTAGGGATTTTGCATCTCTTAATAATGGTTTTGTGTAATTTTTGTTGGTTTTGTGTCTCATGTTTTTATGTTTTGTGAAGGTTTTTGTGCCATTTTATGATGGTTTTGTGTCTCTTTATGATGATTTTGTGTCTATTGGTGGTGGTTTTGTGTCTCTGTTTAGGTGTTTGGTGTCGATATTTAATGGTTTAATGTCTCTGGTGGTTTTGTGTTTGTTTTTGAAGGTTTTGTGTCATTTCAGTGTCATTCTAATCTCTTTCTGGTCATTGTGTGTCTGTTAGGGTTTCATGTCTTGTTGTGGTGGTTTCATGTGTTGTTGTGGTGGTTTTGTGTCAATTTTTGGTCATTTTGTGTGCCTTTCTGGTGCTTTTGCATCCTGTTGTGTTGGTTTTGTCTAAACCATAAAGTTGTATGTTCACCTGTAGCAACATCCTCAATGTCTAAGATCAGCAATGCACAACTAAACAGAACTGATCGATTTATCTTTGGTTAGTTAGTCAATAATAAATCTCTCCTCTGATTAAAATGACATTTGTTCTGTGTTTGGACAGATTCAGCTGCTGGATTTAGTCCCTGCTGCTATGATTGGCATAAAAACAATTATTTCTGGTGCATTAAATACAATCTTCAACCATCTTGTTGATTAAATCAGAAGAATAACAGTAATTGTTAGGTCAATGCAGAAGCTAATCTGCATTAGCGTTCACCCCAAGGCGGCTGATAATAACTGACTGATGGCGAGCATGATAATCACATTATATACAGTCATGTGGTGAAGCAAAGCTGTGGATGTCAACCTAAAGGTCCCAAATGGAGAAAATTCACTGTGATTGTGTTTTATGGTTACTGTAAACTCTGAGGTGTAAAATAAAAGCTGCAAAGACATGAAGACACTGATTTCAGCCAGTAGCGCAGTCATAACTAGTTAGCCTCCCAACTTGGCAAACCACTAAGAATTTGATCTAAGTGCTATGTAACAGTTCACCAAATGGTCAGCTGTTGGCTGCAAGTGTCCATGCATGCAAACTTGAATTTTAATAGAAATTTGTCTAAAATGGCTCAAAATTAGTAAAAAATGTCTTTAAAATCAGCTGCAAGTGTGAATACAAGAGGCTTTATGTAGGCTTTTGCCCAAAATAACTTAAAACTGATTAAATACTACTCAAAGTGTGTCCAAAGTGACGTAAATTTGTCCTAAATGGCTCAGAATTCGTCCAAACACCCTTACTGTTAGCTAATGTGGCTAATGCTAGCTTTGATGGTATGACCACAAGTTAAATGTAGCATTAAAGGGTAAATGTAGTGTTAGAAGTTCAATGTAGTGTTAGAGGGTAAATGTAGTATTAGAGGGACACTACATGTATCCTCTAATACTACATTTATCCTCTAATACTACATGTATCCTCTAATACTACATGTATCCTCTAATACTACATTTATCCTCTAATACTGCATGTATCCTCTAATACTATATTTATCCTCTAATACTACATTTATCCTCTAATACTACATTTATCCTCTAATACTACATGTATCCTCTAATACTACATTTACTCTCTAATACTACATTTATCCTCTAATACCACATGTATCCTCTAATACTACATTTATCCTCTAATACTACATTTACTCTCTAATACTACATTTATCCTCTAATACTACATTTATCCTCTAATACTACATTGACTCTCTAATACTACATTTAGACAGTGTTCTACTGGAGTTTTACTACAAGGTTCCACCTACAGAACAATAAATAACAGTCTGGAGGCAGAAATACAGTTTTTTATCTCAACGTACTGCAGAGATATTCAGTTTTCAAATATATTCTTTAGCTTTTAAAGCCTTTAAAGTACTTGAAGTGTGTACTACGCAGGGAGACGGTATGAGATTGGGACTGGGATACTAAATATTAAATTACTTCTCCAGTGATTCTGATTCTGATAAATGTGATCAAATGTTGAACGTCATTTTCTTTCTGCCTTTTAAATCTTTCTGACATCCAGCAGCTCTTCAGTCTCAGACCCTTATTTGACTTTTCCACCAAACTTTTTAAAGAAGAAAATGGCTCTTTTTTTTTTTTTTTTTTATTTAAGCCCATCGGGGAGACGTCTAACGGGATTCTTCTGACGGAAGCTGGAGGACAGATTTCTGAATCTAATTAGAGGCCAGTGTTCCCAGTGGCTCCAGTTGCTGAGGGGATACTGGAGGGCTGGAGGACGGTTCGGTGAGCTTCTCATTCGGTCTGACGTCTGAGACCGAAGCAGCCGCACACAGAGAAATCCAACAGACATCCAGGGTGACCCGAGGCACGAACACAGCAGCGATTCTTTTCTCTAATTACCCAACTCAATCTGCTTATCGTCACATTTTAGGACAAGATTCAAAGAGCCAAGATTAAAAATAAGAGTTGAAAGTTGCAAAAACCGTGGACATGTGGAAGCTCAATAAGGAGATGTGTTTTAAAACCAGAAAGATCCAAATAAAACCTCCTCAAAGAGCAGAAAAGGAAGCTCGAATCCAACAAGGTTCTAAAAAAAACAGCAGAACAAGGCCAGCTGACAGAAAACACTACATTTAGCCTCTAATACTACATTTAGCCTCTAATACTACATTTACCCTCTAATACTACATTTAGCCTCTAATACTACATTTACCCTCTAATACTACATTTAGCCTCTAATACTACATTTACCCTCTAATACTACATTTAGCCTCTAGTACTACATCTACCCTCCAACAGGTCCGTCTGAAGCTCACCTGAGTGAAGGTCCAGGTGAGCTTCATGTGCTTGGCGGCAGCGTAGCTACACTCCAGCAGCCTCGGCCGACTGTTGACGTCCACCAGACACTTGTTGTCGTCGTCGTCGATGGTGGGACTGAGGACGCCGAGGTGGAGCTGCTGGGAGCTGGTGTAGTAGACGTTCTGCTGGGAAACACAAGCCAAGGAGCACCATGACAAAGACTTCTGGACGCTTCATGACCTCCAGCACTCACTGTTAATGCTAGCTTCAGACTCAGGAAGGACGTTAGAACCCAATTAAAGACCTAAAAGAACCTCTGAGGACGACGGAACACCAACACTGATCTGTGCTAATGTTCACTAAATCGTCAAAAATCCATCAGTGACCTCCTCAGATCATCTGGTTCTTCATCTACAGGGTCCAGATTCATCACTTTTTAATGGACTTTTTCCATCATTTCTGAGTTTGAGATCTTCATCAGTCCAGCAGATACAGGGTTTCTGCAGAAATCAGCCAGTCATATTTAAAGCTACTTAATGTACCATGACCACGAACTCAACAAATTACACAGGTTTGGTTGTTTTTTTATGTTGTTTTTTTTTTTTTTTTTTTTAAAAAAAGATGATTTTTATATGAAA
Source organism: Amphiprion clarkii (assembly GCA_027123335.1). Classification (NCBI taxonomy): domain Eukaryota; kingdom Metazoa; phylum Chordata; class Actinopteri; family Pomacentridae; genus Amphiprion; species Amphiprion clarkii. Next base: position 39,104,236 of record CM049570.1, on the reverse strand, counting down.
ACTGTCCCTTCATTCTACTATTTCTGAATCTGGAAACCATCCCTGACCAAGAACGGGTTGTAGTCCATCCATCCATTATCTATACACCGGTTAATCCTCACTAGGGTCGCGGGGGGGTGGAGCCTATCCCAGCTGACTCGGGCGAAGGCAGGGGACACCCTAGACAGGTCGCCAGTCTGTCGCAGGGCCACATATATAGACAAACAAGCACTCACACATTCACACCTACGGGCAATTTAGAATGGTCAATTAACCTCAGCATATTTTTGGACTGTGGGAGGAAGCCGGAGTACCCGGAGAAAACCCACGCATGCACAGGGAGAACATGCAAACTCCATGCAGAAAGATCCCGGGAAAGCCGGGACGCAAACCAGGGATCTTCTCGCTGCAAGGCAAAAGTGCTGACCACTACTCCACTGTGCAGCCCGGGTTGTAGTCATTCTCTGAATTCCACGTTTTCTTGCCAATTTTGCTGGAATTTGCATTTCCCCATTTCCCAGCTCTCCTCCACTTTCCAAATATGCAGTTTTTGGCAATTGTACCCGACCGGCCGGAGCAGTTATCGCAATGCTTCGGCATGTTTATGCAGATGTCATATCTGACGAATCACAGTCTACAATTATATATTATTATTCTAAAATATTTTTCTTGAAAATGGCAGAAAGAATTTTTAATGCCACTGAGTAAATTATCAAATCAAATTTAATGATTTTTAATGCCATTTAAAGCCTTAATTTGCGCAAAATCAATTTAATGACTATTAATGCTTTTTAACGCCCTGCATAGAGGAGAACGTCCCCTGGAGAAAGTTCTAGAGCAGAACTACCTACAACTGGACAGTTGGTAGGTCTACTCTAGAACTTTCTCCAGTTGTCGGTAGGTCTACTCTAGAACTTTCTCCAGTTGTCACTAGGTCCACTCTAGAACTTTCTCAAGTTGTCGGTAGGTCTACTCTAGAACTTTCTCAAGTTGTCGGTAGGTCTACTCTAGAACTTTCTCCAGTTGTCGGTAGGTCTACTCTAGAACTTTCTCCAGTTGTCAGTAGGTCTACTCTAGAACTTTCTCCAGTTGTCACTAGGTCCACTCTAGAACTTTCTCAAGTTGTCGGTAGGTCTACTCTAGAACTTTCTCCAGTTGTCAGCAGGTCTACTCTAGAACTTTCTACAGGAGACGTTCTCCTTTCTTGCTTTTGTCCACTTGAACGCAGTTTGACTAGTTTTGGACACATTTACGTAAAATTTAGTAATTATTGTGTCATTTTAAAGAAGTTTTTAAGTAATTTTGGACAATTTAAACAACATTTTGAACAACTTTTCTTTTATTCTAGATGGATTTTCATCTGATTTTGAACAAACGTTGAGTCCAATTGGACTGGGTAATTTGGATGATTATTGTGTCATTTTAAACAGGTTTTTAAGTAATTTTGGAGGATTTAAATGACATTTTGAACAATAATACTGATGTTTACGTGGTGCACAAAGAAATCTGGGCTCAACTTTTGAATTATTACAACAAAGAATCCGATAAGTTCATGTCAAAAATCACACAACATTGAATAATGCAGTGTAGAAATACGTAATGAACCTAAAATATTTCTGCTGATATAACAGAAAAGTATTAATAAACACAGTGATGTTGAGGTAGTGAAGTAAAATCACACAAGATAATGAAACATTGCACCAGAAAAATGAAATATAGCTCATATATCCAGACATCTAGACGTCTGCAGGTCGTAAATATCTTAAAATGTGACGTAAATTTAGTAGATGATTTTCTGATCTAACAGCTTAAAGGTCGAGTTGTTTGGCTTCGTTTGAAATACTCCAACCTGGACGCTGATTGAAAAGTGATCTCTGCTGGAGCACAAACAGCAGAAAATAAACTAAAATAATAAATAATACACTGAAGGTTTCCATCATTAGTGGTTAGCCGCAGGGACGACTGGAAGTAGGCTAATTCTTGAATGCTAATGATTCTTTATTTTTCGCTTCACCTGCAACATTTTCACTTTTAACGGCGACAGAAACAAACAAACCACCTGCAGCCGATCTAATGAGGAAGAAAAAGGAGCCTGGATGAGGAACGTTCACCTGGAGAAGAAGAAAGAGAAACACAGGGAGATGCTAATGAATGCTAATGTTGGCCCAGTTCTCAACACGTCTGCCGAGGTGAAATAAAACCGAAAAAATAGAACCTGAAGCAGCCGCAAAACTCACAAAACTCACAAGACTCCTGAAGACAGAAACAGAAGAGACGACGACGAACCGACAAGAAGGAAATCAGACGAACCGAGAATCTGAAAACGAAGAGACGAAGGAAAACCGGAGAGTAGGAGACAAAATGTTTTAATCAACTGATCAATGAATCAATCAATCAGATCAGAAAGAATAAAAAAAGGCAATAAAACGCTAAAAACAAACGACACCAGGAAAAAATTCAATAAAACAATTATAAATAAATTAATAAATAAATAATAAATAAAATACTGATTACTAAAATGCAGATAGATAAATAGATGAGGGGCAAAATAGAAGTAAAAAAAATTTAAAATAAGATAACGTTAATAATGAAAAATGAAGGAATAAATCAAATAGAAATAAATAGAAATAAAAAAGAAATAGAAAAATAAAAAAATCAAGAAAGGATAATTTATCCGTACGTTCTCTACTAAGACTGGTTAAAGCTGCTTCTGAAGCTCCGCCTCCACCAGACGGCTGAAAGCGCTAATAGCCGGATTAGCGTCGGACAGATAGCGATCTCTCCTGACACATGTAGGAATTAACCGGGAGGACGGAGGAAAGCCGCTAAGCCGGACGGATCATGTTTCATCCGGGAGGAATCTCTGTGGGAATAAATTATTGTTCAGAGATTTAATCTGTGGTTCCAGATTCGATATGAAGAAACAACAATCACCTACAACACGGGACAGTTCTAGTTTCTGTACAAGTGAACTACAGACCTGAACAAAAAGACCACGCATGTCCTGACAGTCTAGTTTCCAGTGACTCCCATAACTCGTCAATGAATCTGTATCACAAAAGCAATCACAAAAATAGGTTCTTTCATAGATTTACTGAAGGTCTTCTGGGTCAAAAATATACATCAAGACAACTTAAACGATCAGTTTAGGTAAAGAGAAAGCTGTTTTAATCAGATTTTCTTAGTTTTATGGACTCTTAACTCCTCTTAAGTGACTGTGATTGACTACAGCTGCTGACTCCTCTGATCCAGTTTAAATAGAACCCATTAGATCCACTCATTAGACTCATATCTATATGTAAAGTCAGGAACTAAAGTTTCTACACACATATAAAGACCATTTTAATCATGTTAGTCTTTAATTTCCAATGACTCCTAGAACTCGGAATCATTGAAACACATGGTTCTTTCACAGATTTATTAAAGGTCTTCTTGGTCAAAAATATACAAACAGCCACTTAAATGATCAGTTTTGTTGATATAGAAAGTTGTGTTAATCAGATTGTCTTAGTTTCATGGCCTCTTAAGTCCTCTTGAGTGATTCCAGTCGACTACAGCTGCTGATTCCTCTGATCCAGTTTAAATAGAACCCATTAGATCCACTCATTAGACTCAAACACTACAGTGGGAAAGTCTGAGGAGCTCAGCAAACATCTGGAGAAGAAAATCATGGACTTGAATTCAAAAGTAAGTTGATGCAAAAATTGCCCAAAATTGTCAAAATTGACTCAAAAACAGCCTAAACAGTCCACATGGACACAAATTCAGTCAACAATTGTCCAAAGTGACTAAAAGCATGTCTAAAGTTATTGAAAACCTGCACAAATTGACACAAAACTGTTAAAGTCCACTCAAAATGAGTCCAAATTTACTCAAAACTACTCCAGGGTGCCAAAAACATTTCAATAATGATTCAAAAACTGCACTAATTGACCAAATTACCTCAAGAAACACCCAAATTGGCTCAAAAATATCCCAAGATGGCTGGAAATATGCCAAAATATTCAAAATTTGCCTGAGATGATGCAAAAATGCTCCAAACTGATTGGAATGCTGACTAAAATGAATTCGAAAAATGCCCCAGTCGACCAAAACGGTCAAAATTGACTTCAAAATGGTCCAAACTGACTGGTGGAGATGTCAACAATGGCTCATAAATTCACTCAATAATTGCCCAAATTGACTAAAACGTATAAAAATTTTAAAAACTTGCCTAAATTGACACAAAAACAGTTAAAGTTGACTCAGAATTTGTCTAAATTTATGCAAAACTATTCCAAAGCGACTGAAAATATCCAGAATGACTGAAAAATTGAGCAAAGTGATGCTAAATTGTCCAGAGTGACTCCAGAATTGGTCAAGATGACTGGAAATATGTCTGAAATTACTGAAGTCAGAAAGTCACTTGGAGCCATTTTAAAGCAGCTTCAGATCCACAATCATCTGTTTGTCAGAATAAAGTTCATGGTCCAGTTGTGTTACTGCCACCATCAGGAAGAAAACACAAACTATCACCTGCTGCTGAGAGACCATTGGTCAGGATGGTCAAGAGTCAACCAAGAATCATCAGAAAGCAGGTCTGAATGAATGAGAAGCTGCTGGAACACAGCTGTCAGTGTCCACAGGGTTTTACATCAACATGAGCTGAGAGGATCCATGAAGAAGGAAGTTCTTCCTCTAGAAGCAGAACCTTAAAGCTCCACTCAAGTCTGCTGCTGATCACATGGACAAAGAAAAGACCTTCTGGAGGAAAGTTCTGTGGTCAGATGGAAGAAAAACTGAAGATGAAGTATTTAACCTCAAGAACACCAAACCTACCATCCAGCATGGAGGTGGCAGCATCATGCTCTGGGGCTTTCTAGAAGAGCTTCTGGACTGATTTTAGACTGTCTTGGGCGGGTCTTGGACCTTTTTTTAGGAGTAGTTTAGGTTTGGTTTTGGTCCCAATTTTGTGTTGGTTTTTGACTTTTTTAGTACTGGTTTCAGACTGGATGTTGGACTGGTTCTGACTGGTTTAGGTTTGATTTTGGTTCTGGTATTAGACCTTTTTAGGACTGGTTCAAGACTGTCTTGGTCTTTTTTCACATCCCGGTTCTCAGCTTTTTGATCTGTTGCCCTCTGGAAGGTGCTACAGATGCATTAAAGCGAGGACAAACAGACTTAAAAACAGCTTCTTTCTGAGAGCCATCACCACCCTGAACTCTCACGTCTCACACAAAACCAACAATATAGTGTACCTGTGCAATATACACCACTGACTCATTCACTGTTATTTATATTCACTCCGTTATTTATCTCCGTTATTTATACTGTATATATGTAAATAGATTGTTTTTGCACTATCTTTAAGATTTGCTTGCACCGAAAAGGAGAAGCTCTGCAATCTCGTTATACACTGTATAATGGCAATAAAGCATATTCTATTCTATTCTATTCTATTCTATTCTATTCTATTCTATTCTATTCTATTCTATTCTATTCTATTTTTTTAACCCCAAGAACACCCAACCTACCATCAAGCATGGAGGTGGCAGCATCATGCTCTGTAGAACTGGAGCTTTACACAAAGTAAATGGAATAATGAAGAAGGAGGATCACCTCCACATCAGCAGAAGGTTGATCTTGGATGGGTCACGTGTAGTTTGCCAAAAAAAACCCAGAATAATCCTTCCATATCTGGACAGATTTTGCAGTTTGCAAACCAGCATACTTTCAAGCTTTTTTAAACCCATAATCACATGAGTGAAAACAAGCTGTATATCATTAAAGTAAAAGAACAAGTATGTGGTTTGGAATGCAGTCCGTTAAAATCAAATCCACATCAGTCTCCTATTTCTGGTGACCCGTCCATCCACCCCGACCTCACTCATCGACTTCAATGTTGGTGTTTGTTAAAAACAGACAGTTAATGAAAAACAAAAGCTTCAATCATTTCACAATTTCCACAAATGTCTCAAAATATTGTTTGTAGACAAATGAAGTCCTCTGATGGCGGCCACAAGGATTAGGAGTGTAACCATGAGACTGTCAAGAGAATTTCAAGCAAATTTGAAAAGGTAGAACTGCTATGCAGGGAATATACTTGGCTGTGTAGAACTGTACAATGGTGGTGCTGTAGGCAATGCTAGCTGTAGGCTATGCTAGCTGTAGGCAATGCTAGCTGTAGGCTATGCTAGCTGTAGACTATGCTAGCTCTAATAAACAGAGTAGAAGAAGGTGTAAATAAAACCAGACCAACAAACCGAACTTTGCCGATCTGAGAGAGACAAATTCAAATCATCAAGAATCATTTTCCATCCACACAGGTGGAATTATTTTTCATTGCCCGCTGGTGTTGGCAGCATTTCATGCTGTTCAACAGCAACAACAGAAACGCAACAAGGTAATCGATGTGAGTTTGGTAGGTGTCAAACACCATTCTTCTCAATAACACTTAAAACTTTTGAAGTTTTGCTGTTTCCATTAGCTTTTTTTAAAATATGAAGCTTTAAAATGTTCCTTAACGTCCTGTACGTTCCAGAAGCATCTCGTCTAAACTCATTCTGCTGAACCTCAGATCAGAAAAACACGACTTCAGAGTGTCGCTGCAGTTTATGGACCAACAACATCAACATTTTGATGTTTAATTTGGAGAACTTGCAGCAGAAACATTAGAAACCCCGTTCTGGAGACACTTAATGAGACTTCTGAGGATGTTTTTCGATTCATTCGACCTTCTGCTCACATGTTGGATTCATCACGGCTGCAGTTTGCATGTCTGTCCTCGTTCCATATTTATTCAACACATCAGGCAGAAACATGATGATGGACTCAGCTGAAGGTCAAACTTCTCAGAAACTGTTTTGTGTGGAAACAAGAACAGAAACGTGAAGAACTCCGAGGCTCCAGAAGAAGCTTCTGACTGATCTGTGGTTTGTTTTCCGTCGCTGGAAGTCTTGTGATACGTGAAGATTCTCAGTACACTTCTTTTCTATGAATGTTAGAGTAAAGCTTTTGAATTTCCTCCAAAGGTCGTCGTGTTTCTGCTGAACTCCAAACCTCCTGTTGTTTCACTGCAGCAGGAAGTCTGTAGCGTCCGTCTACTGCTTCACCTCATGCTGCAGTTTAATTCATCCTTTTTAATTCCAGTTCTCTCACAAAAATTTAAATTCCTCTACTAATAAACACATATTTACTGCCAGATTCTTCGTAATGCATCATTAATACTGTAGTTTCTCTCAGACATTGAGGACGTGCAGATGTTGAAGAAAACATCCGTTGACACTGACTTGCATAATAATAATAATAATAATTACTTTATTGCAAAGAACACAGCATCTGATCAGGCGCCATGGTCTGCCCCATGGAGAATTCAGAGCCAATATCAACCTCCCAGAACAACAATATGCACTCACTGATAAAGGTTTGTGTATGGGAACATAACGTATGGCTTCCTTCAATGACAGGCCCCACTTCACTTTGCAGAGGTCCCAGACACAGAAGCCTCTTCAACATAAACATTCTCAGAACTAAAATAGAAAAACGTGTATCTCATGTCAGACACTATCTGTTTACTTAGAAAGAGGAAACGAGTGTTTTCCCACAAATCGCTGATCAGATATTAGAACAGGCAACACACATTCCATTCCACTAACATATAAGTAACACATGTTTCAGGTCAGATACTACAATACATTTCTTATTTATGTAATTTCCTTCACTGTTTTACTGTCGATGTCCTGAACAACGTGTCTTGACTCTGTTTTTTCATTTATTTCTTTATTTTATTCAGTGCCGCCTACAGATAGTGAAAACCTGTCTGTGTAGATTCTCTAAATAGAAGAGGACTCTTATAAAACACTCCTGAGATGCCTCCCCAGGCAGTTTCACCACAATTAACATCCTGAGTCACCACCATTTCCACATTAAGCCATCCCTCTCTAGGTAGTTTAACTTTTATTAACACCTTAGTTGTCCCTCTCTAAGCAATTTCACCCCCATTCACACCTTAGTCATCCATCCCCATGCAGTTCAACAACTACTAACACATTAAGGCATCGTTACCCAGGCAGTTTTACCACTATTAGCAACTTGAGTCATCCCTCTCCAGGCAGTTTTACCCCAGTCACATCTTAAGTTATCCACCCCTAGGCAGTTTTACCACCAGTCTCTCCTTGAGTCACCCATCCCCAGGCCTCCATTAACAGCTTGTGCCCCAAGTCAGTTTCACTATCAGTAACACCTTGAGCCGTTGCTCCCCCAATAGTTTTACCCTAATTAGCACGTCAGTCATCCCTCCCCAGGCAGTTTCACTTTCATTCACATCTTAGTCATCCCTCTCTAAGTAATTTTACCACCACTACCATCTTGAAACATCACTCCCCAGGCAGTTACACAACTATTAACTCCTTAATTCATCCCTCCTCAGGCAGTTCAGCAACCACTAAAGCAGTAAGGCATCGCTCCTCAGGCAGTTTTACCACGATTAACAACTTGAGTCATCCCTCCCCAGGCGGTTATGTCATCCCTCTGTAGGTACGTTAACCACTATTATCACCTCCGTCATCCCTCCCAAGGCAGTTCAACAACCAGTAGTTCCTTATGTCATCCCTCAACTGTGGGCAGTTTCACTCCTGCTCTTTACTTGCGTCACCCCTAAAGCAGTTTTCGACACCATTTAGACCTTAAGACATCCCTCCCCAGGTGGTTTCATCACCATTAACTCCTGTCATTCCTCTGTGGGCAGTTTCATCACCATTCACACCTTAAGTCATCAGATAAATAAACATTATTCCTCTATGAATGGGTTTAGTGAGGCTTTTAGTTTCTGACTCATCTTGAGATTCATAAAAAGAGAAAAACTCATTGTTACACTTATAAAAGGATGATTAGAAAACCGCCTTTAATCCTTGGACTGGTCTTCTAAAGCCTTAATGATGCTGATCTGCAGCAGCCTGACTGGACGTCAGAGTTTATTTGCGACGGATCCGGATGCCGTTCGACGTTCTAATCACTGGAGTTTCCTTCAACCATCTGCTGCGACGACAGCGAACCGACACGACATGACAGCTGCAGAGAAGCTAATGAAGAGATTTATCTGGACGGGTGGAGCGCAGCGAGGAAGACGGTGAGGTGAACGCCACAAAAGATGTATTTATAGACACGAAGTGAGAGGAAGAACTACGACTCGGAGGGGGAGCTCATTACGTTACGGTACAAATAGATTATCTCCATTTTATAACCACCGCCTTTTAATGACCCCAAAAATTAGCCGGCTGCTCATTTTCTACTTTACTGCCTGTGGAGCCTTTCTGCATTTTTCAGATATTTCTGTTAAAGGAGAAGTTTGTTGGAACTTAAAACAAAACAAGACTTAGCGATAAAAGTCAAAACGATTTATGATACACCATAAACTAGACACAAAATGACAAAAAACAGCAAACAAATCTACAAAAGTGAGACAAAACCACAATGAGACAGAACAACAAAAATAACACCAAATAAATTACAAAAATGAGACATGAGACACGAAACAACAAAAATAAGACCTGAAATGACATAAAACAACACAAACTAGACAAAAAAATGACAAAAATGAGGCACAAAAATATAAAAGTGAGATAAAATGACACAAAATGACAAAAAAGGAGACACAAAACAAGACTAAATGACAAACAAAACAGCAAAAGGTGTCACAAAACGTGACAAAGCAACACAAAACAACAAAAACCGCACAAAAAATGACAACAAATGAGACATGAGACACAAAACAACAAAAACAAGTCATGAGACAACAAAAATAACACCCTAAATGGCAAAAACACCACAAATTAAACAAAAAATGGCAAGACACAAAACAAGACACAAAAACAACAGCAAAAAAACGACAAAAAACAGACACAAAACAACAAAAACACACAAAACGACAAAAATGAGTTTCCTTTGTGTCAAACCGACTCCCTGGTGAAACAACCAGCATCAAAATAATAAATCAGTGTCTTCTAAAGTCTCTTCATTCTGAGGAAAGCTGCTGTTGAAGGGAACGTTTTTCAGACTTTTATCTCTGATTAAACTTGTTCCGTTTCTCTTCATCAACGCCGGCTTCATTTTCAGAACATCAAACAAGATTTCCTGCAGCTCATTCAAGCTCAACATGCTGCTAATTTCCACACAGAAGCTTTTCCAGCATAAACTCTGCGTTTAATTCACATCTGAACACCTAAGTCGCGTCCTGAAACGACCTCCTGGAGCTGCTCGGCATCACGCTGCCAGAAAACGGTCAAAGAGATGCTGGCAGGGATAAGAAGTCAGAAAGCGGCTCTGGTAAACAGCCTCTGAGCTCTAATTCTCAGACTTTATTGATCCGGCCACAAACCAATCTTCTTATTGAGGCTCGCATCACGTTTCTATTACCCGCTTAATTTCCACTGAAATTTCTCTCCGTTCTGTGGAATAAATATTGTCATCCATGCCTCCCGCCTCGGCCCCAAATTAGCTCCCGACTCAACGGCCGCATTAATTTCCCAAATTACCTGATGAGATGTAGAGACGAGCTTCCTGGTTCTAAACGGAGTAGGATGTGTTCAGCCTGAGGCAAAACCAGACACAAAAACGACAAAAACGAGTCACCTAAACAACAAAAACAAGTCACAAAACGACAAAAAAACAGACACGAAACAACAAAAAACAGACACAAAACTACATAAACGAGTCACAAAACGACAAAAACCAGACACAAAACAACAAAAAACAGACACAAAACGACATAAACGAGTCACAAAACGACAAAAACCAGACACAAAACAACAAAAAACAGACACAAAATGACAAAAACCAAACACAAAATGACAAAAACAAGACAAAATGGCAAAAAAAACTGTCACAAAACAACAAAAAAAAGACAAAAAATGACAAAAACAAGACACAAAATGACACAAACAAGACACACAATCACAAACACGAGCCACTACAGCTGATCTACGATATATTTACTGATATTCACGTGGAGAAAACAGCTTTTCCACCACATTCCAGTGTTTGGGACGTCCATACCGCCTTACATCTCTACTTTAACGTGATGTTCTCACTTCCTGTTCGATTAAAGTAAAGCTGACAAGATAAGAGGGCAGCAGGAAGTCAATCCTACGGTCACATCCAGAGACGACGAGCTGAAAGACCTAATCCTGAGTTCCTTAAAGACTCAACTGAGGATCGCTGAGGCTTCATCAGGTCATGGCTGTACACGTCTGTTGGTTTGGACACGTTCTGTTGAGGACTCTAAAAGACCAATCAGAAGAAAAGAATCTGAAGGCGGAATAAGGAGGTCTGGAGGGAATATCGTTACAAAAAGATGCTCCACATGAAACAGGCATGTTCAATGTGTGATGAGACGTGTTGAAGGTGTGATGAGACGTATTAAAGGTGTGATGAGATGTGTTGAAGGCATGATGAGATGTATTAAAGGTGTGATGAGACGTGTTGAAGGCGTGATGAGACGTGTTGAAGGCATGATGAGACGTATTAAAGGTGTGATGAGACGTGTTGAAGGCGTGATGAGACATGTTGAAGGCGTCTTTTCAATCCTCGGATTATCAAACATCACGTCTTTCTGGCCTTAAAACCAACGATTCCAACGTCAACACCAGAGTTTCTGAGTGAAAAAAACAGGACGGCTGGTTGAAAAACTAACACTAAATGACAACAATGAGGTAGGAATCAGAAAAAAAATGAGACACAAAATGACAAGAGTGAGACAAAACGACATAAATGAAACAAAATGATAAAAACAAACAAGACACTAAACAATAAAAATGAGACACCACAACACAAACTAGACCCAGCCGTCGGCCTGCAGGTGTCTGACTGAACTTTCGGCCTGAAGTTTGGTTTGAAAACAGCAGAAGGCTTTTAGCTGCAGCAGGAATGAAAAATCCATTAAAGGACAGATTAGCGTTTCTATGCTAACGAATGCTAATCCTGGTTCCACAGCAGGTACAAGAACTAGAACATGAAACGTTCTGTAACCTGATTAGTTCCTCTGGAGACGTTCTGCTGCTGTTCTTCACGCCGTCATTCTCTATTAATGCCGCTCGCTAACAGACGTTTGTCTTCTGGTGAGAAGAAAAGTCATTCACAGATCTACAGCCAGGAAATCATCTTTTCATTTCCTCCTGAAATACACTAAATGTGAGATCAGCAGCAACAACTGGCTCTGCTCTGGAGTTTCTCACACGAAAACTCTTATAAACCTGCCAAAAAAATACTTTAACTACAAGGCCCTGGTCTAAAATGAGCTAAAATATGTCAGAAAGTTATCAAAGTTGTCCATAATGACTTCAAATTTGTACAAAGTGACTTGAAATGTGTCCAAAGTTACTCAAAATTTGTCCAAGATTCATTCAAAAATTATCCAAAATGGCTCCAAATTTGTTTGAGTTTGTTGAAATTTGTCAAAAAATGACTTAGAATTGCCCAAACATGATCTGGAATGAGTTAGAAATTGTGTAAAATCACTGAGAAGTTGTCCAAAATTTGTCCAAATTTGTACAAAATGATGTGAAATCTGTTCCAATTGACTTAAAATGTCTCAAAAATGACTCAAAATGTGTCCAAAAAAACACTCAGAATTGGTTGAACATGAGTTAAAATGTGAAAGATTTCTCGAAGTTGTCCATAATGACTTAAAATTGTGTAAAATAACTCAAACATTGTCCAGAATTAGTTGAAATTTGCCCAAAATTACATGAAATCTGTCCCAAATGCGTTGAAATATGTTAAAAAACTTCTCAAAGTTGGTCCAAAATAACTCGAAACTACTCCGAAGTGAGTTTAAAAAGTTACACAATGACTCAAAATGTGTCCTAAATGACTTTAAACTGTCTGAACGGGATCTGGAGTGAGTTTGAAATTCATCCAAAATGACTCAAGATGTTTAAAATAGCTCAAAATAAGTGAAAACTAGTTAAAATATGTCAAACAAATCTTAGTTTTTCCAAAATTACATCAGCCTGATTTTGTGTGTAATTTAAGTTAAAATGAGCAGTTTTCAAGATTTAAATTAATATATCTCCCTGTTACCTGATTGTTGTAATCGATTCCAGTTTGTCTAAAACACATGAGTTCTGGTTGGAGGTCATTATTAAGACCCACATTAGTCTTTGTCATGGTGCCCGTTGGTAGCTAAACTCCCACAATGCTCTCATGAACTTCCTGTCGTCTGAACATATCTACCTGTTTCCTGACTCTAATATTCTATTCCTGTTCGTCTTGAACACATCAGTTCTGGCTGGAGGTCATTCACCACCACTGAAGTCTTTGTCATGGTGCCCCTTCTACATTTCTACAGTTTCCTTGATCAGACACTTCTTTCCAAAGCAACGTACATCTGAGGGTAGATAAACACAAGCAAGGATCTAGTCACCCGACTGTCCTATTTGATTCCAGATTATCTTAAAGACATTAGTTTTGTTTGGAGGTCATTAACCACCACATTAGTCTTTGTCATGGTGCCCATTGCTAGCTTAGCTCCCACAATGCTCTCTGCTTTCCAACATGAACTGCCTGTATCTGAAGGCTGAATATATTTACTTTTTACCCGACTGTAATATTCAATTTCTTTTTATCTTAAACACAAGTTTTGGTTGGAGGTCATTATTAAGACCCACATTCATCTTTGCCATGGTGCCCACTGCTAGCTAAACTCCCACAATGCTCTCTGCTTTAACATGAACTGTAGTCTGAATATATCTACCTGTTTACCTGCCTGTTCAATCCTATGTTTGTTGGAGCCAAAACTTTTCAACAAAGCTTCTATTTTCGTCCAATTTCAGTGTAAAAACCGGCAGAATGAATCTTTTCACTGTGAGGAGAAACAGCTGATGACCTTCTGCTGTGGTCGTGTCCATTTCTGTTACTTCTATTAAATAAATAAAATGAATGAATACCGAGAGGCAAAGAAAGATGCTCCAACACAAGTGTACCTCTCTATCAGCTCCTGGAGGGAGGATGTATGGAAATGCAAACACAGCTGTTTGAGCAGCTGGATTACCGAACACCACCCAGAAATAAGGTTTCTGACGGTCAGAGCTGTTAACTCTGCTGACAATGGAGGCTCCCGGTGTCCTCAGGAAGCTCCCGGTTCTCAGAGGAGCCGTTCTGATAATGCGAGCCTCTTTACACAACGCTGACAGTTAAACATGAATATTTAATTTCATCAGAGCTGCAGAGCATTTCAAAGCAGCGACTGGTGGAAACACACAGTCACACTCCCTCAGTCTGAAAATGGTTTTCCACCAGTCTCCATTAAGATGCCGTAAGTGCAGCCGTTACTGCCTCTATCAATGAAACAACGTTAAACCTGCAGCTGTTACTGCCTCTATCAATGAAACAACGTTAAACCTGCAGCTGTTACTGCCTCTATCAATGAAACAACGTTAAACCTGCAGCTGTTACTGCCTCTATCAATGAAACAACGTTAAACCTGCAGCTGTTACTGCCTCTATCAGGGAAACAACGTTAAACCTGCAGCTGTTACTGCCTCTATCAGGCAAACAACGTTAAACCTGCAGCTGTTACTGCCTCTATCAATGAAACAACGTTAAACCTGCAGCTGTTACTGCCTCTATCAGTGAAACAATGTTAAACCTGCAGCTGTTACTGCCTCTATCAATGAAACAACGTTAAACCTGCAGCTGTTACTGCCTCTATCAATGAAACAACGTTACACCTGCAGCTGTTACTGCCTCTATCAATGAAACAACGTTACACCTGCAGCTGTTACTGCCTCTATCAATGAAACAACGTTAAACCTGCAGCTGTTATTGCCTCTATCAATGAAACAACGTTACACCTGCAGCTGTTACTGCCTCTATCAATGAAACAACGTTACACCTGCAGCTGTTACTGCCTCTATCAATGAAACAACGTTAAACCTGCAGCCGTTACTGCCTCTATCAATGAAACAACGTTAAACCTGCACGTTATGCCTCTATCATGAAAACGTTAACTGCAGCTGTTACTGCCTCTATCAATGAAACAACGTTAAACCTGCAGCTGTTACTGCCTCTATCAATGAAACAACGTTAAACCTGCAGCGTTACTGCCTCTATCAATGAAACAACGTTACACCTGCAGCTGTTACTGCCTCTATCATGAAACAAGGTTAAACTGCAGCTGTTATTGCCTCTATCAATGAAACAACGTTAAACCTGCAGCTGTTACTGCCTCTATCAATGAAACAACGTTAAACCTGCAGCTGTTACTGCCTCTATCAATGAAACAACGTTACACCTGCAGCTGTTACTGCCTCTATCAATGAAACAACGTTAAACCTGCAGCTGTTATTGCCTCTATCAATGAAACAACGTTAAACCTGCAGCTGTTACTGCCTCTATCAATGAAACAACGTTAAACCTGCAGCTGTTACTGCCTCTATCAATGAAACAACGTTAAACCTGCAGCTGTTACTGCCTCTATCAATGAAACAAGGTTAAACCTGCAGCTGTTATTGCCTCTATCAATGAAACAACGTTAAACCTGCAGCTGTTACTGCCTCTATCAGGGAAACAACGTTAAACCTGCAGCTGTTACTGCCTCTATCAGGGAAACAATGTTAAACCTGCAGCTGTTACTGCCTCTATCAATGAAACAACGTTAAACCTGCAGCTGTTACTGCCTCTATCAGTGAAACAACGTTAAACCTGCAGCTGTTACTGCCTCTATCAATGAAACAACGTTAAACCTGCAGCTGTTACTGCCTCTATCAGGGAAACAATGTTAAACCTGCAGCTGTTACTGCCTCTATCAATGAAACAACGTTAAACCTGCAGCTGTTACTGCCTCTATCAGTGAAACAACGTTAAACCTGCAGCCGGCTGATGGAGCTGCTGATTGGCCTTAGCGACTTTCCACGCGTTTCAGCCGCAAGAGGCTGAAAAGTTTTAATCTGCAGCCGACACAACACAAGATAAAACAGCCGTATTATAGCATGGTATCATATTAGCATTATTGTTAGCATTTAATTCTAGCTGTGCGCTCCAATTAGCCAACTGCGTCGGTATGGAAATGGGACTCAATTGGGATCAATATTTGTATACAAACAATGGATCTAATAAACATTTTTTGTTTTGTTTATAGGAGTGAATCCTTAAAGAATTACCACCAACTTTCAGTAAACAAAACTAAGGATTAGTTGATGATACCGCCACCATGCAGGGAGATAAATGCATAGTTGACAGCAACAGCTTGTCAACAGATAAAAAGGTTTAATCTGCAGCTGACACAAGATAAAATAGCCCTATTATAGCATGGTGATAGATTAGCATTATTGTTAGCATTTAATTCTAGCTGTATGCTCCAATTAGCCAACTACCTCAGTATGGAAATGTGACTCTGTAGCTCCAAATCACTGAGAGTAGTTGTCGTTAAACTGCTCGAGTCGATCGATTCCAACTAAAAACACAATTTTCTGACTTGAAAATGTTTAGATTAAAGTTGCAGTGATCAATTTTATTTATTTATTTTTTTTTAACAAACAATGGATATAATGAACATTTTCAATGGGAAAACAGCTGTTTGTAGTAGTGAATCCTCAAAGAATTACCACCAACTCTCAGTATGCACAACTAAGGATTAATTGATGATACCGCCACCATGCAGGGAGATAAATGAACAGTCAAGCACTTCCACATGATTGTGTTGCCTCATACAAAAATACAATGCAGTAGCAGCTTGTCAACAACTAATTACTAGCTATGTGATACCAGGAGATGACATTACTCAAAGTCTTACTGGTGGTGAAACTGCCTGGGGAGGGGTGACTAAGGTACTAACATTGATAAATCTACCTGGGGAGGGATTACTCAATTTATGAATAGTGGTGAAACTGCATGGGGAGGGGTGACTAAGGTACTAACATTGGTAAATCTACCTGGGGAGGGATTACTCAATTTATGAATAGTGGTGAAACTGCATGGGGAGGGGTGACTAAGGTACTAACATTGGTAAATCTACTTGGGAAAAAATTACTCAATATATAAAAAATGATTAAACTGTCTGGGGAGGGATGATTAATGTTAACCTGCCTATTTAGAGATCATTGTTCCAGTTTAACAAAGATTCTACCCATAGTTATTGCTGGATAAACTGTTTTCATGTCTGTGGGCAGGAAACAGATAAAATTAAATCTAAAATAAACTTTCAAAAAACTTTGAAAACAACAACTCATTTCTTTTGCCATGTTGGTGCAGGTTGCAAGCTTGCTAGCTTCAGTGTAAAGCACTTTATTTAGTGTAGGTTAACTGCTAGCTTTTCTCACAGCAAGTAGTACATTTGCACAGCGTTTTAGCATCTTTTAGCTCACCTCGCTTTTCTTTTCAACAACAAAGTTCTGCTCAACAAACCGTGTGACCAAACAACAGATAATTCAGCAACGAACACAATCAGATGTTTAGCAGCTAAAGATCCAGACGGTTATAATTAGTCAGTGCGATGTTTTAAATTTGTTTTGCTGCCCCCTAATAGGAAACAAAGATTACCACCAGCAAATAAAACAACTCACGCAACTTTAATAACGGTGATCAGAGCGTCAAAAATATCTCAACAAACGCCGGTTTGGTAATTAGACGACATGGTGAGTGAGTTCTCGCAAAGCCTCTTTGTTGTGGACGGAATAAAAAGATATCCGTTGACGTAAAGCAACGGCTGCTTTCTGTAAACCCCTCATTTAAAATAACAAAGACTGTGAAGGAGTCCAACTATCTCCTCAGATCTCCTGTGTGATCAGTTTATCAGAGAAATAACAGCAGAGAAGGAAAACAAACCGACCTGAGGCGTCATGCCGTGGCAGAGGTACATGATGGGAACGTTGTCGGAGTCGGGGCCCTGGTCCAAACACAGATCCTCCCTCAGACTGTTCTTCAGCTGGAAGAGGAAATAAACATGGAAAAATCATCAAATTCATCTCCAGTTTTATACAGATGAGTTATCTAAGTGAGACTAAACTTAAAGACGGGAAGCAGGAAAGGAGAACGTCCCCTGGAGAAAGTTCTAGAGTAGACCTACCGACAACCGGAGAAAGTTCTAGAGTAGACCTACCGACAACCGGAGAAAGTTCTAGAGTAGACCTACCGACAACTGGAGAAAGTTCTAGAGCAGACCTACCGACAACCGGAGAAAGTTCTAGAGTAGACCTACCGACAACCGGAGAAAGTTCTAGAGTAGAACTACCGACAACTGGAGAAAGTTCTGGAGCAGTTTGAAGGTAGAACTCTGATCATTGATAAAGGTAATGGAGATGAAGATCCAGATGTTCTGAGGAGGTCAGGAAGGAACTTTAGTCTTATTTGGCTGTTTTTTTAATGCCAAATTTGAGTTTTTGTTGAAATTTCAGCAGTTTTTTGGTAGTTTTGGTCCTTTCTTTGATCATTTTGGTCCTTTTTTGGTAATTTTGGTCCTTTTTTGGTAATTTTGGCTCTTTTTGTAGATGATTTTGGTACTTTTAGTGGTGATTTTTGGTGTTTTTGCTAGCATATTTGAACCTTTCAGGCTATTTTTGGTTCTTTTTAGGGTGTTTTGGTCCCTTTTTTGTAATTTTGGCCCTTATTTTTGTGATTTTGTGGTGATTTTGGTACTTTTTGGTGATTTTGGTCCTATTTGTGGTGATTTTTAGTGATTTCCTGGCGTATTTGAACCTTTCAAGGTTGTTTAGACGCATTCTGGGGTGATTTTGTGTTTTGTAGTAATTTTAGTCATTTTTGTGCTTATTTTAGAAGTTTTTTGTGCCGAATTTGAGTTTTTGTCTCAATTTCAGCTGTTTTGCGGTAGCTTTGGTTCTTTGCATGGTAAATTTGGCCACTTTTGTGGTAATTTGGATCTTTTTCAGGTGATTTTAGTCCTTTTTTTTGGTAATTTTGGCCCTTTTTGGTGATTTTAGTACTTTTTGTGGTGATTTTGGGTGTTTTTCCTGGCATATTTGAACCTTTCAAGGTAATTTTGGCTCTTTTTGGAGTGATTTTGTGTCTTATTGTGGTAATTTTGGCTCTTTTTGGGGTAAATCTTAGCAAGTTTTTTCTGCCGAATTTGAGTTTTTGTCATAATTTCATCCGTTTTGTGGTAGTTTTGGTCCTTTTCATGGTTTTCAAGCATTAGTTTTTGTACATTATTTATCTATATAGAAAACTGATGTACAAAACACTGATGTTGGCAGAGGACATTTAAAAAGAAATACTCAGAGTGGACAGTCTCTGTTGCAGACTTATTAAACAAATCACTCAACTGAGGAAGGAAATGCGACTCATATTTGGTGTAATTTTGTTTTGTCTCTTGTGCAGGAGCTCAATAAAACCTTCCACGGATTTATTTTGTGTTTGTTTACAGGAAAGCAGGGAGTAAATTCAGAGTTTATTAAAGGAATAGCTCAACTTTTAGAAAAAGGACTGACATCAGCCTCATGAGTCAGCAGCTCCAGTATAAAGACTGGAAGCTACGTGATGCCGCTATGCTAGCTGCTAAAAACACACTGAGACAGTTCGCTTTAAACCTTTAACTTTACATTAAAACCTTTTACATTTCACGGAATATATTTTGTGTTATTTTACATCAGACATGGAAAATCATAATTTATTTCTGTAATTTTATTTGATATTTTAATATGTTTAAAAAATGCAGAAAATATATAAAATATAAAATAATATAAAATTGCTAAATAAATTAAATATATTCAAATAAAATAATATTAAATAGGAAAGAAAATTTACATAAAATTACACATTTTAATTAAAAAAAACACTGCAGACTCTCTGCTCAGAAAAATATTTAAAGTTAATTTATATATTAAATATATATAAATAATATAATATTAAATATAAAAGAAAATGTAAATAAAATTACACATTTAACACATTTTTATTTTTAAAAAAAAGCAAAACACTGACTGCAGTGTCTTTACTCAGAAAAAAACTTACCATTTTTAAAATAACATCTAATATTAAGTTCATCTGAGCTTCGGCGTCTTCATCAAGCCTTTGTGAGTTTTTCAATAAATAAAAAATAATTTCTTTTCTTTTTTTTTGAAGATTTTCAGTCATCTTTATCATCGTCTTCTCTTTTTTTCCATAACAAAAACGAAACAAAAACAAACAAAATAAAACAAAAAACAAACCAGGACTGGGGTCTTACAGCCATCACTTTTTTCTCACAGTAAATATGTACATGAGTAGAAAATACAGTGTTATTATTATGCGAGAAAGGTCAAAGTTTCAGTCATATAAAGGGAAATGAATCCATTTGTCCCAAATTAGAACAAATGTGTCCTTTTGAATTGTAAAGAGTCTGTCAGTTTTTCCATTTTAAACTCTTCCCAACCATCATCCAGAGTTGGTGGGGTTGAATTTAGCCATTTTCTTGTAATTGACTTCTTACTGCATGGCTGCTAAAAGTGCTTGCAACAATTTTATATCCCTTCTTCTGTCCAAAGCTGGAACCAGACCATCTATAGATCATTAGTCATTAGGAATTTGAACTTTAAAGACATCATTCAGAGCTTTATGGATTCCAGACCAGTACTGATGCAATCTGGGACAAAATATATGAAAATGATTTGCTTCTAAAGATCCACATTTTCTCCAACATTCTGCATTTATGTGTCTGTATTTACCCTGGCATGGGTCCTAAAAAATCTGATAACATGTTCCCTCCAGATCAACGAGTTGGTAGAAGTCCACTGAAGGATACAAACTTTTTCCCATTTCTCATTTGAAATTTCAGTTCCTGCTTCATCCTCTCATTTATTCTTGATATGTAAAGTGTTCTGGTTTTGTGCATTTAACATCCCATTATACAATTTAGAAATTCCCCTTTTTAATGAGGAATTGTAACCTGATTTTAAAATGTTGAAAAAACTGAATCTGTCAGAGACATTTGTGGACTTTTACAATGCTTGCATTTGGAGGAACCTGAACAAGTCGTTCTGCTCCAAACCAAACGTAGTTCACAGGGACTGGAAGTTCTGTAATATCCCTTTGTGTGTGAAGGGAAGGTATGCCGTCAGTCCTTTTTCTAAGTTTGAAATCTGTGTCATAGGCACACCACCTAAAGCAGTTTAACATGTTTCCTATTTCACAGAGTGTATGATCCAGCCATGGATGAACACCTTCTAACTGTTCTGCTACTCTTTTGTCTGCAATTGCAGCTTGTAAAGGGAATTTAGAGGATATATTAAGTTCTGTTGTCTTCCATTTGCCTTGGAAATCTGGATTACACCACAGCAATAAAGGAATAACTTGAGAAACATAATAATAGTCGTATTTCAAACAGGGAAGCATTGCTCAACCCTTTTCTTTACTTAAATGCAGGACAGTGGAGCAAATTCTTGGGTTTTTTTTTCTCCCTGCCATATAAAACGAGAAAATAAAAAAAATTATTTCTGACATTTAGGAACTTTTACAAATTCAAGAGTCCTTCTGAGAAGCTGGAATAATAATAATAATAATAATAATAATAATAATAATAATAATAATAATAATAATAATAAAATTTTTCTGCTGCATCAGTTTCCAGATTTTGCTCTGATTTACCAGCAGAACCTCCAAGAAACACTCTGGTCTACAGATGTGAGTCCAGATGTTAATTCCTCTTCTTTCTTAAGAGGTTCCTGAAGAACCTTTAACATCTCAGCTCAGAGAAGAGGTCAGAGGAGGAACCTTTAGGAGCTTCAGAGGAAGGTATTAAGAGTTTCTTTTAAAGAGATTGTCCTACATTAGAACAGTTTCAATGGGAGGAGCCCACATGCACCAACAGGTTATGATTTTGGTCCTTTCTGTGGTGATTTTGGTCCTTTTTGTGGTGATTTTGGTCCTTTTTGATGATTTTGGTCCTTTTTGTGGTGATTTTGGTTGTTTTCATGGTAAATATTGCTAGTTTTTGTGGTGATTTTCCATGTTTTTGCTGGCATATTTGAACGTTTCAGGGTAATTTTGTCTCTTTTGGGTTGATTTTGTGTCTTTTGCGGTCATTTTGGTCGTTTCTTGTGCTTATTTTTAATGTTTTTTGTGCTGAAATTGAATTTTGGTTGCAATTTCACCTGCTTTGTTGTAGTTTTGATCCTTTTTGTGATAAATTTGGCTGTTTTGTGGTGATTTTCCACATTTTTGCTGGAATATTTGAATGTTTCAGGTTAATTTTGGGTCTTTTTGGGGTAAATTTTGCAAGTTGTTTGTGCCGAATTTGAGGTTTTGTTGCAATTTCACCAGTTTTGTGGTAATTTTGGTCATTGTTGTGGTGATTTTGAGTGTTTTTTCCGGTATATTTGAACCTTTCAGGATATTC
The DNA here is from genome assembly GCA_027123335.1 of Amphiprion clarkii. Lineage (NCBI taxonomy): Eukaryota > Metazoa > Chordata > Actinopteri > Pomacentridae > Amphiprion > Amphiprion clarkii. The sequence continues at coordinate 39,081,955 of CM049570.1, read as the reverse complement.
TTGGTTCTCTTTGTGGTGATTTTCCAGCTTTTTCAGTTATTTTAGTTGCAGTTTTTATCAGAACTCAGATGTGTTTTCCTCCTATAATGTAGAATAAGTGACGATAGCACAGTTTTTTTTTTTCAGCGTCTCCTCTGAGTTTAAATCAGTCATTTCGAGGTGTCATTTGTTTTTCTTTTCCTTCTCAGATCTCCTCGTTTCATCTCCACTCTGGTTGAATCTCTGCAGAATAAACTGACGGAATCAAACCACAAACACTTGTTGTTCTGCTGTTCCTGTTAAATATGTAAAAACTTCACATGTACAAGCGCTGGGACATCGCCGTGGCAACGCTCTCATCTCCAGCCCCCGCACATGCTCAGTGGTGTCAACAGACGGCAGCGTTGTGACTGAAGTGTTTGTGGAGAGGTGACGACGAGGAGGTTTGTTCCAGAGCTGCTTTCATTTCACGTTTTAGTTCTCATCGCTTTAAAGGAGCTTTTATCCACAAATAGAAGAAGTTCTCAAACTACGTTCAAACTGAGACGAACTGAGCTTTTGAAGTTAAAACAAACTGAAAACAAACTGTGAGCAGCTTCCAGCAGATTACAGATACATTTTGGTGGTAATTTTGCTTCTTTTTGTGGTAATTTTTGTTCTTTTTGTGGTGATTTGTGTCATTTTTGTGTTGATTTTGGTCATTTTTGTGGTGATTTTGGTCCTTTTTGTGGTGATTTTGGTCCTTTTATGGTGATTTTGGTCCTTTTTGTGGTGATTTTGGTCCTTTTTGTGTAATTTTGGTCCTTTTGTAATGATTTTGGTCATTTTTATCGTGACTTTGGTTATTTTTGTGTTGATTTTGCATTTTTCCTGGCATATTTGAACCTTTCAAGGTAGTTTTGTTCATCATGAACAATCTGAAATTTCTAAAGAAAATTAAGTTCAGTTTCATCAACATTCAACCTCAGTTTATCATTTCCACATTACAACTTCCAGATCACAGAGTGTCGACAAAGGAACACAACATTTAGTCACCTGGAACTGAACCAGAGAGGATTTACTGGAGGATCAAAATCCCAAAAGCCAGACAACAAAAGACAAAAACCAACAAAAACAAGACAAAATATGGCAAAAATAAGACACAAATCAACAAAAATGAGTAACAAAACAACAAAGAGACAAAAAATTAGACAAAAAAGTTACAAAGTGAAACAAATGGACAAAAACCAGACAAAAATTACACAAAAAACATGAAAAGGAAACGTAAAATGACAAAAAAGAGAAACAAAATGACATAAGTCAGACAAGAAAGACAAAAAAACAACAAAAATGAGACACAAAAGAACAATGAACAATCTAGTATTTTACTTTATGATCTAAACAACTTGTCATGGTCTAGAAATTATTTTACATTTATAGTTTTACTAATTTACAATCTGCAGTTAATGTCTTCTCTGGAATCTTTACACTTTGAGGACCGGATTGGACCCTCTGGAGGACCGCTTTTGGCCCGCGGGCCTCATGTTGGACACTCTGGTTTAAATCCATGAAACAAAAATAAAATTCCTCTTTTGCTGCTTTGATAAAACACCAGCATTTATTAAAAGTGTGAAAATGTTGTGATGTGAGGAGAGCAACGAGATTCTAAGTCTAGTTTAAAGACATTCTGAGTTGTGATGAAGCTGAAGGAGAGTCGCTGGTTCATGGAGACATCAGATTAAAGCTGGATATATAACTTCTGCTGCTGATAAACGAGTGAATGAGGATCTAACTCACCACTCCATAGGCCGCCGTGTCGCCGTACGACCGCAGCTCCGGGTAAATGTTGGACAGGAACCAGCTGAACGGACGACACTTCAACCTGGAGCGAAGAGCTTTCCTCTCTGAGACGTCTCCGATGTCGATGCCGGAGTTCTGCAGACATCCCAGAACAAACACAAGAAGGTTCTGATCCGAATACATCAGAAATAACAGGAAATAAGAAGCAGCGACACACACAGAGAGAAATGTCAATCATCTGAGCACATTCCATGACAAGAAAAGTTTTTAAACTGCAATGGAAAATTCAAAGAAAAGGAAACAAAAACCCAGAAAAATCTGCCAGACTGCTGAAAAATGTGTCAATCTGCTGGATTGATTGATGAAAAAATGATAAATCTAAGTTGTGGTAAAAACTGACCCCAGATCAGTTTTACATCCATCCAGGTGAGAACCAGAACGACATTAAAATGATCCATAATTACAGAAAATGAGTCCAGAATGACATGAAATTTGTCCTAAATGACTCGAAAATGATCCCAAAGACACAAAAATGATCCAAAATGAGGAGAAAAAAATCCAAGTTGACATAAAACTTGTTGAAAATGACCAGAAAATTGTCCAAAACGAGTCAGAATTCACCCAAAATGACTTAAAAATTATCCAAACTGACTGAAGATTTGCAGAACGACATAAAATTAGTCCATGATGCTTCAAACATGATAGAAAATGACAAAATTTGAGCAAAACGACTTGAAAATGATCCCAAATTACAGGAAATTTGTTGAAAATGACATGAAAATTGTCCTAAATTGATTGAAAATGATCCAATTTCTGAGTCAACAGTTGAATAAAATGATAGAATAAAGTGGTTCTGATCAGAAACCAGATTCAGTGTTTAGACTGAGACACCTGGATGGATGTAAAACTGATCTGGGGTCAGTTTTTACCACAACTCAGATGTATTTTTATTAGAAATTGGTCAAACTACATGAAACTTGGATAAAATTACACAAATATTGTCCCAAAATTCTTAAAATTTGTCAAAACAAAATGAGAAAAACCTTGAAAATGACTCAGTATTTCCCCATCTTATTCCAAAAATGTTCTAAAGGATCTGAAATTTTGTCCAAAATGACTCGAAAATTGATCAAATCTGGATTATCTTCAGACTGAGACACCTGGATGGATGTAAAACTGATCTGGGGTCAGTTTTTACCAGAACTCAGATGTGCTTTTCCTCCTAAATGTTATGGTTCTATCTCCTGTAAAAATAAATTAAATATCTGCTGTAACTCTCTAAGTATTCTCAGTCTGAAGGTAGAACTCTGATCGTTAATGAAGCTACTGCAGATTCAGAACCAGGTTTTGTTCTGTTCTCTAGACTTTATATTTATTTTCTGAGGACCTTGATGCTGCTCTACATGCTGGTTGCCATGGAGACCTGATCTGCAGCAGACAAACAGAGCTCCGCCTCCACAAACCCTCGCTGGGCTTCACCTGCAGAGGAACGTTCCAGGCCATGAACACGTGGCTCCGGTACTGATCCATCCAGACCTCGGCGACCCGCAGAGCGTTGCGCCTCACGTGGGCCGTCAGGTTCTCGGTGTAGGGCTTGTGAGCGCGCTCGATGTGGGCAATCCGGGAGCAGGGAAGCACCTCTACGCTGCCGCCGCACTGCCACACCTGGAAGACAAGAAGTACGAGTGGAGGTCAGTTAACTTCAACACAACCACAGCTGCTCAGCGAGGACGCAGCTGTTCGATATCTTTACCGTCTGCAGCTGGTCAGGAATAAATGTATGACAAGGTTCCAAAATGTGTCCTGAATGACTTGAAACAAGTCCAGAATGAATCAGAATTCTCCTAAAGTCACTAAAAACGTCTAAAATGTGTCAAAAACTGACTCAATGGACCTTGTTTTAGTTCAGCGTCATCTAGTTTAGATGTTGTATGAAAGTTTCGCGATGCGTCGGACCTCCACTACGGAGCTCAGGTCCGACGCATCGCGAAACTTTGGTACAACATCTAAACCAGCCGTGGTTGAACTAAAACCAGGACAGACTCTGCACCTTATTTTGCGCCTCAAATGTTTTCACTGAACTGTTTTCATAATATGTTGGACCATGTTGGTCCGACGTTTCTACTGGACTGAAGATCTGAAGGTCTGTCATGTGACCTCCTAGTGACCCTCTAGTGACTACCCACCAAGCTACAATATTCAAATGCAGTGAGAAAAACACCCCTGTGGACACGTAGCTTTAACCCAGACGGTTTACAGTCAGGAGGGGGAACCACTGACCCAGACCGGGGACACTGTCTCATGGTGGAAAGAGCACTTCAAGGAATTCCTGAACCGGTAAACACATTTAGAGAATGAAGACTCGGGTGAATCTTCGTCCATATTCATGGTAGAAATTGCCGAGGTAGTTAAGAAGTTCCTCAATGGCAAGGCGTCAGGTGTGGACAAGATTCGCCCTGAGATGCTGAAGGGTCTGGACATCATTGGACTGTCTTAGCTGACACGTCTCTACAATGTCACATGGGCATTGGGTACCGTGCAAAAGGGGGACCGGATAGTGTGTTCCAACTACCAGGGTATCACACTTCTCAGCCTCCCCAGGAAACTTTACTCTAGGGTGCTGAAAGGGAGGCTCTGACCGATTGTTGAACCTCAGATCCAGGAGGAGCAATGTGGATTCTGTCCCGGTTGTTTAATGGTAGATTGGAGCTGCTGAGGGGGTCATGGGAGTTGAACCTGCCAGTCCACATGTGTTTTGTGGATCTGGAGAAGGTCTACGACCGTGTCCCCCGAGGGGCTCTGTGGGGGTTACTGATGGAGTATGGGGTACTGAGGGAGTAAGGGGTATTGAGGCAGTATGGGGTACTGAAGGAGTATGGGGTACTGAGGGAGTATGGGGCACTGAGGGAGTATGGGATACTGAGGGAGTATGGGGTACTGAGGGAGTATGGGGTACTGAGGGAGTATGGGGTACTGAGGGAGTATGGGGTGCTGAGGGAGTATGGGGTACCAGGCTCTCTGATACGAGTCATTTGGTCCCTGTACAACCAAAGTGAGAGCTGTGTCCACATACTCAGCAAAAAGTCAGACTCGTTTCCAGTGGGTGTTGGACTCCTCCAGGGCTGTCCTTTGTCTCCGATCCTGTTTCTGGTCTTTATGGACAGGATCTCAAGGCCCAGCCAGGGTGAGGAGGGTGTCTGGTTTGGGGATCTCAGGGTCTCATCTCTGCTTTCTCTGGTTCTGTTGGTTCCTCAGACCTTCAGCAGCACTGGAGCAGTTTGCAGCTGAGTGTGAAGCGGTGCGGATGTGGATCAGAACCTCCAAGTCTGAGGCCATGGTTCTCTGATGGAAACCAGTGGATTGCTCCCTCTGGGTTGGGGGGGAGTTGCTTCCCCAAGCGAAGGAGTTCAAGTATCTCGGGAATTTGTTTACGAATGATGGGAAAATGGAGCCTTAGATGGACAGGAGGATTGGTCCCCCCCCAAAAAAAACCCCTCTTTTTATTCATCGCAGAACATTATTACAACATTAAAACTCTTTAAGACGAGACGCTGCAACATTTACATTTAAAAAAAAAAAAGTTGCTTCATATAAAAATTATTTGGTACTTTTCGTGGTTTTTCAGATTTTTCTTCCTGTTTTTGAGGAAATTAACTAATGCAGCAACTAAATTCTTCCCCAAAATTTCTCTTTTTTATCACAGAACATTATTAAAACATTATTAGAACATTAAGAGTCTTTAGGACAAAATGCTGCAACATTTACATTTATTTTTAAATTAAGTTGCTCAGTCTGAAAATCTGTATTTTTTTTGTTGTTTTTCATACTTTTGTTCCTATTTTTGAGGAAATCAATTAATGTAGCAACTACATTCTTCCTCTCTAAAAATCCTCTTTTTATTCATCACAGAACATGTTTAGAACATTATGAGAACATTAAAACTCTAAAAGTTTGACAGAAAACACTGCAACATTTACGTTTATTGTATTCTTTTAATGAATATTAGTATGTTGCTGCTTTTTGTTGCTGCTCTTACGTTGATTATTCACTTTTTTTGTTTGTTTTTTTACAGAACTGACTGAGAAATGCACAAATTCTATCACTCTATTCTATTCTATATCTTAGCTGAACACATCTGGCTCCTGGACTTTGTGTTTTTTAAAGTTTTAATGAGAAATGAGGCGCTAATTGAATGTGCGGATAATAAATGAGGACCGACGAACGCTGTGATAATAAAACGGAGACGATGAGGATTAAAAATGCAGAAGATTTTCATCATGAAAGTGTTTTTTTTTTTGTCACAGTGGGAGCAGCAGGCCACAGAAACTGAGAACAAAAGGCTCCGGTTTGGTGTGAAAACAGAAGAAACTGTCGGTTTTCTGGTTCAAACCTCGAACTGAACCCAGAACCTGATGAATTAGTTAAAGACCCTCGAGGCTCCGAGCTGAATCTGTCAAACCGTCGCTGCTGATTTACAGCATCGTTGATCTGGGAAAGAAGAGAAGAACTCAAATATTGACTCTTGTTGTTGTCGGTCCTGACGGAGGTTCTGGTTCTGTCTGCTGTTGAACCTTTTAGTTTCCAGAAGCTTCACAGGTTTAAATCAACAGCAGCAGATCTGGGCTCAGTTCAGTTGATAGAACCTTAAAAATGTTCAAGAAAAACTCTTAAACGTGCTCAACAATTATTACAATTATGTTACCACTGCAGTCCTCAAAAACAGTAGTGACGACGTTAAATTACAGCCATTAACGATTAAAGGGGGCACCATGACAAAGACTTCTGTGATGCTTTAATACTTCCAGCTGATATTCTCAAACGGTCCACTAGAATAATACAGCAGAGAAGCTAACAGAGATAAGCCTTTGATGCATGCTGGGTTTAACCCTCCTGTTGTCCTCATTTACAGGCACCAAAAAATATTGTTTCCTTGTCTGAAAAACATACAAAAATTCAGCAAAAAAATTCCCCAAATTTCTGAAAATTTGCAAAACCTTCGGGAAGAAAATTCCAATAATTCCTTAAAAGTTTCCCTTAAAAGTTTTATTTAAATAAAAAAAAAAGAAAAAAAAAGTCCAGAAGGTTACTGAAGGAACGTTGGAGATGCTCGTAGACTGGATGTCTGTTTTTTTTCTCCTAGCTTCTAGTCTTGTTGCTAAGCTAAAGTCTTTGCTGGCAGTCTCACCACTTAGCAGCCATCTTAAAATGCCCCCGAGGCAATTATTTTGGGCAAACAAGTCGAGGCACCGGTATAAATCAGTCCCTCCAGGAATTCTTGAAGTTAGGATTGCGCGAATTCACGCAAATTCAACCAATCTCCGCAAATTCTGCACGACCTTGCAATATTCTCCAATCACCGCAATTTTTTCGCAATTTTGTCCCGTTTCACATGAATTCAACCAATCATAGCAAACGTAACGCACGTACGTCACCGAATTCACTTCCTGTTTCTGGTGTGAAGATGCAGACGTGTCCCATTCTAATGTTTCTCAATTACCAACAAAAATTACTGCTGAAGACGGTGAAAAACAATTAATTCCCTGATGTTCTTCACCAAAGCGGAAGTAAACTGTTTTGCAATATTGTGGTGGAACACAAACGAAAGCCATCGACTGACAAACGCTTTTCTACCGTGAAACATATCAGGAGAAAGTCTGAAAGGAGCGGAAACAGACCAGACAGATCACTGTGATGGAAGCTGTTGATCCAGATCTGCTGGAGCTCTGAAAGAATGAAGGGAAGTTACATTCATTATTCCACCATGGAACATGGAGGAGTTGTGTGACGATCGACGTGAATCCTTCCTCTGTCAGCAACTTTACTCAAAAACGGACAAAGGGATTTGGATGAAATTTTCAGGGAAGGTCAGAAATGACTCAAGGACCAAGTGATTAGGTTTTGGCAGTGATGCAGCTTATAGTCTGGATCCACGGATTAGTTAAAGATTTCTGTATCATTGTGAGATAGCGGCACAGTGCCTGATAGTGGCATGGTAACCATGGCAACAAGTGAACACTACATCAGCTGATCCTACTACAAATCCACCGCTGAGGACTTATCAGAAATGATACAAGGAACAACTGATTAAATCGTGGGGGTGTTTCTGAGTCCCATCAGTTCCCGCCGCCCGCTACATGTTCAGGTCATGTGATGCGGTATCTGTACACATGCAAAACACACACCTGTGCTCAGAGGAAGGTCAGGTAATGAACAGTCTTGGTGGAGTTCTGCTCTCTGAGGGCTTTTCTTGTGAACTGACGTGACGAGCCGTCAGTGTGTTTGTATGAACACGTGGGTGCCAGGAAGTGAAATGAACTTTTTAAGCCACTGACAGATATGTCCAAATGTGATTCATTCTATAGTAAACTATCATTTAGTGCCTTAAGTCTACCAACCACTTCCTGTTAAACCAGCATCTGGCTGCTGCTAGTTTCCCACCGTGGTGTACCAGCTTTTATGTAAATGGGTTGGAGCATTAAAGAATTAATTTCGGAATAAATGTTGTCAATTAAAATGTTGAAACATGTTCTAAAAGCTGAAAAAAATGCAACTTTTTAGCAACTGTCGCTGTCTCCCGCAATTTCATCGCAACAAATACGCTTAAAACATCGCAACTTACATTGCAACTTTTTAGAAAAGCTGCCGTGAATTCAGGCATTTTCTGCCACAACAATCTGGAAAAACGCCATGAAAGTCCTGCAGGGACTGAAAAATGAACCGGGAGCCATAACTGTAGTTTCACTGGTCAACGAGATAAATCTGATTAAAAAAAACTCCAGTATTTTCTGCCAAAAACTTCATAATTTGATTAAAAAGTTTGATCTTCTGGCCTCAAGCAGTTTATTGACTGTTTTTATTGCAGAGGTTTAGAGGGAAGCAGCAGGACGAAGGTTTTATACGACAGAAACACCAACAGACGGAGCTGCTGCACTGCAGTGTTTATAGTGCAGTTGTTGCAGTATTTATAGTGTAGTAGTTGTAGTATTTATAGTGTAGTAGTTGCAGTGTTTATAGTGTAGTAGTTACAGTGTTTATAGTGTAGTAGTTGCAGTATTTGTTGTGTAGTAGTTGCAGTATTTATAGTGCAGTAGTTGCAGTGTTTATAGTGTAGTAGTTGCAGTGTTTATAGTGTAGTAGTTGCTGTGTTTATAGTGTAGTAGTTGCTGTGTTTATAGTGTAGTAGTTGCAGTATTTGTTGTGTAGTAGTTGCAGTGTTTATAGTGCAGTAGTTGCAGTGTTTATAGTGTAGTAGTTGCAGTGTTTATAGTGTAGTAGTTGCAGTGTTTATAGTGTAGTAGTTGCTGTGTTTATAGTGTAGTAGTTGCAGTATTTAGTGTAGTAGTTGCAGTGTTTATAGTGTAGTAGTTGCAGTATTTATAGTGCAGTAGTTGCAGTGTTTATAGTGTAGTAGTTGCAGTGTTTATAGTGTAGTAGTTGCAGTGTTTATAGTGTAGTAGTTGCAGTGTTTATAGTGTAGTAGTTGTAGTATTTATAGTGTAGTAGTTGCAGTATTTATAGTGTAGTAGTTGCAGTGTTTATAGTGTAGTAGTTGCAGTATTTATAGTGCAGTAGTTGCAGTGTTTATAGTGTAGTAGTTGCAGTGTTTATATTATAGTAGTTGCAGTATTTATAGTGCAGTAGTTGCAGTGTTTATAGTGCAGTAGTTGCAGTGTATATAGTGCAGTAGTTGTAGTATTTATAGTGTAGTAGTTGCAGTGTTTATAGTGTAGTAGTTGCAGTGTTTATAGTGTAGTAGTTGCAGTGTTTATAGTGTAGTAGTTGCAGTGTTTATAGTGCAGTAGTTGCAGTGTTTATAGTGCAGTAGTTGCAGTGTTTATATTATAGTAGTTGCAGTGTTTATAGTGCAGTAGTTGCAGTGTTTATAGTGTAGTAGTTGCAGTGTTTATAGTGTAGTAGTTGCAGTGTTTATAGTGCAGTAGTTGCAGTGTTTATAGTGCAGTAGTTGCAGTGTTTATAGTGCAGTAGTTGCAGTGTTTATAGTGCAGTAGTTGCAGTGTTTATAGTGCAGTAGTTGCAGTGTTTATAGTGCAGTAGTTGCAGTGTTTATGTAGTTGCAGTTTATAGTAGTAGTTGCAGTGTTTATAGTAGTGTGCAGTAGTTGCAGTGTTTATAGTGCAGTAGTTGCAGTGTATATAGTGCAGTAGTTGTAGTATTTATAGTGTAGTAGTTGCAGTGTTTATAGTGTAGTAGTTGCAGTGTTTATAGTGCAGTAGTTGCAGTGTTTATAGTGCAGTAGTTGCAGTGTTTATATTATAGTAGTTGCAGTATTTATAGTGTAGTAGTTGCAGTGTTTATAGTGTAGTAGTTGCAGTGTTTATAGTGCAGTAGTTGCAGTGTTTATAGTGCAGTAGTTGCAGTGTTTATATTATAGTAGTTGCAGTGTTTATAGTGCAGTAGTTGCAGTGTTTATATTATAGTAGTTGCAGTGTTTATAGTGCAGTAGTTGCAGTGTTTATAGTGTAGTAGTTGCAGTGTTTATAGTGCAGTAGTTGCAGTGTTTATAGTGCAGTAGTTGTAGTATTTATAGTGCAGTAGTTGCAGTGTTTATAGTGCAGTAGTTGCAGTATTTATAGTGCAGTAGTTGCAGTGTTTATATTATAGTAGTTGCAGTGTTTATAGTGCAGTAGTTGCAGTGTTTATAGTGTAGTAGTTGCAGTGTTTATAGTGCAGTAGTTGCAGTGTTTATAGTGCAGTAGTTGCAGTGTTTATAGTGCAGTAGTTGCAGTGTTTATAGTGCAGTACTTGCAGTATTTATAGTGCAGTAGTTGCAGTGTTTATAGTGCAGTAGTTGCAGTGTTTATATTATAGTAGTTGCAGTGTTTATAGTGCAGTAGTTGCAGTGTTCATATTATAGTAGTTGCAGTGTTTATAGTGCAGTAGTTGCAGTGTTTATAGTGTAGTAGTTGCAGTGTTTATAGTGCAGTAGTTGCAGTGTTTATAGTGCAGTAGTTGCAGTATTTATAGTGCAGTAGTTGCAGTGTTTATAGTGCAGTAGTTGCAGTATTTATAGTGCAGTAGTTGCAGTGTTTATATTATAGTAGTTGCAGTGTTTATAGTGCAGTAGTTGCAGTGTTTATAGTGTAGTAGTTGCAGTGTTTATAGTGTAGTAGTTGCAGTATTTATAGTGCAGTAGTTGCAGTGTTTATAGTGTAGTAGTTGCAGTGTTTATAGTGCAGTAGTTGCAGTGTTTATAGTGCAGTAGTTGCAGTGTTTATAGTGCAGTAGTTGCAGTGTTTATAGTGCAGTAGTTGCAGTGTTTATAGTGTAGTAGTTGTGTTTCTGCTGGATCATCATCACCCAGCAGCGTTTCTTTCAGCTCTTCCTGTCGTCCACAGCTGAGCCTTACATCTGAACAGTTCCACGTTGTGAGGACGGATCAGCTGATGATCAAACTTGCGACGCCGTAAATCAGTCTGAGCCGACAGAGTCAACAGTTTCTCTGATCCTCTGGTTATAGGAACCCTGCAGCCGCTGCTAACGTTAGCGTGAAGCTAACGGAGAAACAGGCCAGAATCTGCTGGAGGGAATCGTGTGGAAGCTCCTCAGTCTGACGTATTAAATGTCACGAAAGCAGACGCATGGTGTAGAAAAGGAGGCGGTCGGAGGGTTTTCTGGAGATGTTTGGCAGCTGCTCCATCATCAGTAATCAGCTGCTTCTGTCTGAGTCACTCTGAATAATAAAGACCTCATTCTGTCAAAGGAAAGGTCGTCCTCCTCTCCAGGATCTTTCGATCTAAACGCTGACAGCAGCTCCAGCCTCCCTGGTTAAAGAAGCCAAATTAAAGATTTCCAGAGGATCGATCTGCGTTTACGCTCTAAAATAGCCGTTACTGAAAGACACACAAGATAAAAACACTAATTTATCCGTTTGGTTAAAAGTCTCTAACGTTATTTTGACGTAATGGTGCAACAACTTTACTGTGTTCAAATACACAACTACAGCTATTAAAATTAACTGCCAGGAATAGTGTTTTTGTTTTTTTATTAATGACTTTCTTACAAGCTGCTTCATGAACAAAAACATGAAAAAAATCCAACTGGTGCAACTAATTATTCATTAAAATACCTTTGATTGTAGAGGGAAAGTTAATTCCTTCAACTCAGTCTAGTTTGTTGTTGTGTTATTGTTTCTTTTAGCCGTATTAATATTTTCAGATGGTGCTGATGTGCTGTAATGAACGTTACCTGGATAAGAACTAGTGTTTTGGTTGTGTCTCCTTTATTTAATTGTGTCTCCTTTTTGTCCTTTTGTGTCTCATTAGTGTCACGTTTACATGCACAACCTTCTTCTTCTGTCATATTTTGTCAATTTGTGTCTTGATTTTGTTGCTCTGCATCTGTTTTGTGTTGGTTTGTCTAATGTTTTTGTTTTCTGTCTCCGTTTCTGTTGTTTTGAGCTTCATTCTTTTATTTCATTTTGTTTAATTTTTGTCCTTTTGTGTCTCTTTAGTGTCACGTTTACATGCATGGCCTTCTTCTTCTTCTGTTGTATTTTGTCAATTTGTCTCGTTTTTGTCATTTTGTCTTTTTTTAACTGTTTCCTGTCTCTTTTTACATTTTATGTCTCCTTTTTGTCATTGTGTGCTTTGTTTTTATCTCATTTGTTTCATTTTGTCTCATCTTTGTCCTTTTGTCTCTTTTTTTAAACTATTTTCTGTCTCCTTTAACTCTTTCCTGTCTCCTTTCCGTCTCACCCTGATGCCGAGCTCCACGTTTTCTCCGCCGTAAATCTCCATCCCTTCGTCCAACAGACCGATTTCCTCAAAGTACTTCCTGTCGACCACGAAGCAGCCAATCAGAGCAGGGCTCCTGGAACACAAGGTGAAAGAGGGTCAGGAAGAACAGAGCGAATGTAAATCAGTGGGGGAGTTTAAATGCTAAATATCGTTGAACAAACACAGAGGAGTTAGTCGTGTTTTCTGAAGCCGTAAAAACACAAACCATCTGCTGATGAACCTGCTGTAAAACACAAACCATCTCCTGATGAACCTGCTGTAAAACACAAACCATCTCCTGATAAACCTGCTGTAAAACACAAACCATCTCCTCCTGATGAACCTGCTGTAAAACACAAACCATCTGCTGATGAACCTGCTGTAAAACACAAACCATCTCCTGATGAACCTGCTGTAAAACACAAACCATCTGCTGATGAACCTGCTGTAAAACACAAACCATCTCCTGATGAACCTGCTGTAAAACACAAACCATCTCCTGATAAACCTGCTGTAAAACACAAACCATCTCCTCCTGATGAACCTGCTATAAAACACAAACCATCTGCTGATGAACCTGCTGTAAAACACAAACCATCTCCTGATAAACCTGCTGTAAAACACAAACCATCTCCTGATGAACCTGCTGTAAAACACAAACCATCTCCTCCTGATGAACCTGCTGTAAAACACAAACCATCTCCTGATGAACCTGCTGTAAAACACAAACCATCTGCTGATGAACCTGCTGTAAAACACAAACCATCTGCTGATGAACCTGCTGTAAAACACAAACCATCTGCTGATGAACCTGCTGTAAAACACAAACCATCTCCTCCTGATGAACCTGCTGTAAAACACAAACCATCTCCTGATGAACCTGCTATAAAACACAAACCATCTCCTGATGAACCTGCTGTAAAACACAAACCATCTCCTCCTGATGAACCTGCTGTAAAACACAAACCATCTCCTGATAAACCTGCTGTAAAACACAAACCATCTCCTGATGAACCTGCTGTAAAACACAAACCATCTCCTCCTGATAAACCTGCTGTAAAACACAAACCATCTCCTGATGAACCTGCTGTAAAACACAAACCATCTCCTCCTGATAAACCTGCTGTAAAACACAAACCATCTCCTGATGAACCTGCTGTAAAACACAAACCATCTCCTGATGAACCTGCTGCACTGAATTAGACTCTCAAACGCCGCCGCTGTCAGAACCTGCAGCTCGAGCAACACGTTCAGGACATTTGGAGGAAATCTGGGTGAAACAGCAGCAGGCAGATTTTTCATCAACATCAAACCGAATCAACAGGAGTGAAAAATAACTGCTATTAGTATTCATGCTGTCAGCGGCGCACATCTTTTATCAGAATGAAACGCTGCCACTGCGCTGCAGAAACAGCTTGTTGGGGTGAATTTTCCTCCCCGAGGATCCTCAACTGGCAAACAGCCACAAACTGGAAAGGCAGAAATGCTAATAGAAACAAGGAGCACGTTCTTCATGGATACAGCTGCAGATAACAGAAGGATGAATTCACAATTTACACACCTGTCCCACCCAGACGGCAGCTTTCATTCAGACAGTACAGAGATATGAAGCCCAGACAGTCAGAAACAAGCTGCTGCTGCATTAATAGACACTGTTGGTTCCACAAGTCATAGAGATGAACATTTAAGATCATTTAAGATAAGTTGAGATGAGATGAGATGATTTGAGATGACATAAGATAAGACAAATAATATGAGACAAGATAGTTTAAAATGACACAAAATAAGATAATTTAAGAAAATTCAAGATAATTTAGGATGACACAAGATAAGAATTTAAGATAAGATGGGATGAGATAAGATAAGACCATTTAAAATAACATAAACAAATATAATTTAAGATGACATAAGATGAGATAATTGAAAATAATTTGAGATGACATAATATAGGAAAAGATGATTTACGATAAGCTGAGATGAGATAATTTGAGATAATTTAAGATAAGATAAAATGAGATGACACAAGATAAGATTAAGATGAGACGAGATAATTTAAGATACAATGATAAAATAAGCACAGATAATTTAAGATGATATAAAAAGATAAGACAAGATGAGATAGGACTAGATCATTTAAGATAAGGTAAAATGAGATAATTCAAGATAATTTAAGATGACATAATTGAAGATAATTCAAGATAAGATGAGATGAGATAAGATGACACAAGATAAGACAAATAAAATAAGACGAGACACTTTAAGATAATTTAAGAAAACATAAGAATTTAAGATAATTTAAGACAAGAAGAGATAATCTAAGATTACATAAGATAAGATGAGATAAACTTCATTAATCCTGAAATTCTTGTGCCAGATGTTGCTCAGAAAATACCTAAATGACATTTAAAAAAAGAAACGCAGCAATAGAACACAGAAATAAAATAATTAACCTAAAATAAGGCTGGAATAGACCAGAATAAAGTGATACTGAGGCAATAAGTAAAATGACGAGATAAAATGAAGTAATTCACATGATTACATTTCTCTTTGCTTATTCAGGATAATTTAAAGTAACAAAGGCTGTTTCAGACGTCAGGCTACAGAGTGTCACTAATGTGAATTAAAGGGTTAATAATGTCATGGAATTAGATTTTTATAGCACCTCTTTGAGGTTTTTAAAGTGTTTTACAGGCAAATGTAAAAGAGAAGAAGGAAAATACAGCAGAGAATAAATAGAACTTGAATAAAATGGACACAGACTTTCTAGAATAATTTAAACTGACTGGATAAAGAACAGATGAAGTAGATAATAAATGAGATAAAAAGAGATTGTATGTTGTTGTTTTAGTTCGTTATTACTGCAGACAATAAACCAGGTCTTCATTCCAGCTCTATAGTTTCAGTATTTATCTGAATGAGTTGTAAATGTTTAGTGGTTTCACTGAGGGCTGAATTACAGCAGTTTACTCTGTAGGTAAATACAGAATCAATTAGTTTTTCTAAGTCTTTCTTGGACACAAATATCCTCAGTTTGTTTTTAAGATGCTAGAATGAGGATTTAGTTAAAGCTTTGAAGTAGCTGCTGAAATAAAACAAACTCATTTATTGTGTCCCGGAGCCAAAGTAAAGTAAGAACCGAGTGCCAGCCTTCGATTTTACTGCCAGAAACCTTCTTCGATTCTTTATTGTCTTTATTTAGCTGAAGGAGGTTTTGTTGCATCTAGTTGTTCAGTTTTCAAGATGAAGCAAATCTGTACGATAAAAGTCCATCTGATCTGTAGCGTTAGCTCAAAGGGCCACCATGACAAAGACTTCTAGTAAATGATATTAACCCTCCTGTTGTCTTCATTTATGGACACCAAAAAATATGGTTTCCTTGTCTGAAAAAATTCCAAAAATTCAGCCAAAAAATTCCCAAATTTCATAAAATTTGCAAAACCTTCAGGAAGAAAATTCCAATAATTCCTTAAAAGTTTCATTTTTTAAAAATCCCCCAAATTTGGCAAGAGAAAAAAGAAATCCTAAAAATATGTAAACTGATAACATATATATGAGTAAAACTCCTAATATATTTTTTAAGAACATTCAGAAAAAAATCTACCAAAATCCAGTGAATTTCGCTGGATTTTGGTTGATTTTTTTCTGAATGTTCTTTAAAAAAAAAATATTTTTTTACATTCCTTTTGTTCCACTAAAAAGTATTCAAAAATTCCCAAAAAAGTGTTATGATCCCTGCTGTAGCCTCTGCCCTTCTTCCTCCTTTTCCCTCTTTTTCCTTCTTTCTCCCATGATTCCTCATCTGCTTATCTGTTTTGACCCGTCTGCCTGCCTGCCTGTCCATCCGTCTGTCTGTCCATCTGTCTGCCTGCCTGCCTGTCCATCCGTCTGTCTGTCCATCTGTCTGCCTGCCTGCCTGTCCATCCGTCTGTCTGTCCATCTGTCTGCCTGCCTGTCCGTCTGTCTTCTCTCCCTCCTGTCTCTCTCCCTGTCCGTCCGTCTGTCTTCTCTCCCTCCTGTCTCTCTCCCTGTCTGTCTGTCCGCCTGTCTCTCTCCCTGTCCGTCTGTCCGTCTGTCTTCTCTCCCTCCTGTCTCTCTCCCTGTCTGTCTGTCCGCCTGTCTCTCTCCCTGTCCGTCTGTCCGTCTGTCTTCTCTCCCTCCTGTCTCTCTCCCTGTCTGTCTGTCCGTCTGTCTCTCTCCCTGTCCGTCCGTCCGTCTGTCTTCTCTCCCTCCTGTCTCTCTCCCTGTCCGTCTGTCTTCTCTCCATCCTGTCTCTCTCCCTGTCCGTCTGTCTTCTCTGCATCCTGTCTCTCTCCCTGTCCATCTGTCTTCTCTCCCTCCTTTCTCTCTCCCTGTCCATCTGTCTGTCTGTCTTCTCTCCCTCCTGTCTCTCTCCCTGTCTGTCTGTCCGTCTGTGTCTCTCCCTCCTGTCTCTCTTCCTGTCCACCTGTCTGTCTGTCTTCTCTCCCTCCTGTCTCTCTCCCTGTCTGTCCGTCCGTCTGTCTTCTCTCCCTCCTGTCTCTCTTCCTGTCCACCTGTCTGTCCATCTGTCCATCCGTCTGTCTTCTCTCCCTCCTGTCTCTCTCCCTGTCTGTCTGTCCGCCTGTCTCTCTCCCTGTCCGTCTGTCCGTCTGTCTTCTCTCCCTCCTGTCTCTCTCCCTGTCTGTCTGTCCGTCTGTCTCTCTCCCTGTCCGTCCGTCCGTCTGTCTTCTCTCCCTCCTGTCTCTCTCCCTGTCCGTCTGTCTTCTCTCCATCCTGTCTCTCTCCCTGTCCGTCTGTCTTCTCTGCATCCTGTCTCTCTCCCTGTCCATCTGTCTTCTCTCCCTCCTTTCTCTCTCCCTGTCCATCTGTCTGTCTGTCTTCTCTCCCTCCTGTCTCTCTCCCTGTCTGTCTGTCTGTCTTCTCTCCCTCCTGTCTCTCTCCCTGTCTGTCCGTCCGTCTGTCTTCTCTCCCTCCTGTCTCTCTTCCTGTCCACCTGTCTGTCCATCTGTCCATCCGTCTGTCTTCTCTCCCTCCTGTCTCTCTCCCTGTCCGTCTGTCTTCTCTACCTCCTGTCTCTCTCCCTGTCCGTCTGTCCGTCTGTCTTCTCTCCCTCCTGTCTCTCTCCCTGTCTGTCTGTACGTCCGTCCGTCCGTCCGTCTGTCTTCTCTCCGTCCTGTCTTTCTCCCTGTCCATCTGTCTTCTCTCCCTCCTGTCTCTCTCCCTGTCCGTCTGTCTTCTCTCCCTCCTGTCTCTCTCCCTGTCCGTCTGTCTTCTCTCCCTCCTGTCTCTCTCCCTGTCCGTCTGTCTTCTCTCCCTCCTGTCTCTCTCCCTGTCCGTCTGTCTTCTCTCCCTCCTGTCTCTCTCCCTGTCCGTCTGTCTTCTCTCCCTCCTGTCTCTGTCCCTGTCCGTCTGTCTTCTCTCCCTCCTGTCTCTCTCCCTGTCCGTCTGTCTTCTCTCCCTCCTGTCTCTCTCCCTGTCCATCTGTCTGTCTGTCTTCTCTCCCTCCTGTCTCTCTCCCTGTCCGTCTGTCTTCTCTCCCTCCTGTCTCTCTCCCTGTCCGTCTGTCTTCTCTCCCTCCTGTCTCTCTTCCTGTCCACCTGTCTGTCCATCTGTCCATCCGTCTGTCTTCTCTCCCTCCTGTCTCTCTCCCTGTCCGTCTGTCTTCTCTACCTCCTGTCTCTCTCCCTGTCCGTCTGTCCGTCTGTCTTCTCTCCCTCCTGTCTCTCTCCCTGTCTGTCTGTACGTCCGTCCGTCTGTCCGTCTGTCTTCTCTCCGTCCTGTCTTTCTCCCTGTCCATCTGTCTTCTCTCCCTCCTGTCTCTCTCCCTGTCCGTCTGTCTTCTCTCCCTCCTGTCTCTGTCCCTGTCCGTCTGTCTTCTCTCCCTCCTGTCTCTCTCCCTGTCCGTCTGTCTTCTCTCCATCCTGTCTCTCTCCCTGTCCGTCTGTCCGTCTGTCTTCTCTCCCTCCTGTCTCTCTCCCTGTCCGTCTGTCTTCTCTCCCTCCTGTCTCTCTCCCTGTCTGTCTGTCTTCTCTCCCTCCTGTCTCTCTCCCTGTCCGTCTGTCTTCTCTCCCTCCTGTCTCTCTCCCTGTCCGTCTGTCCGTCTGTCTTCTCTCCCTCCTGTCTCTCTCCCTGTCCGTCTGTCTTCTCTCCCTCCTGTCTCTCTCCCTGTCCGTCTGTCCGTCTGTCTTCTCTCCCTCCTGTCTCTCTCCCTGTCCGTCTGTCTTCTCTCCCTCCTGTCTCTCTCCCTGTCCGTCTGTCTTCTCTCCCTCCTGTCTCTGTCCCTGTCCGTCTGTCTTCTCTCCCTCCTGTCTCTCTCCCTGTCCATCTGTCCATCCGTCTGTCTTCTCTCCCTCCTGTCTCTCTCCCTGTCCGTCTGTCTTCTCTCCCTCCTGTCTCTCTCCCTGTCCACCTGTCTGTCTCTACCTGCTGATGACTGTAATGAGTGTCATCTGCAGTAATCTGTTCACTGCTTCACCTCCAGCTATTTAAACTCAGTTCTTTCAGTCACTCCTCAGCGGATCGTAGAGATTGTCACCTCCCTGCTTCCCTCCTCCTGGATTTCCTCCCATGGACTCAGTCCTCCTCCTGGATTCTGTCCAGCCAGGTGTCCCTGTCTCGTCTCCGTCTGTCCCTGGGTTTCCTCCTCTGTGTTCAGTTCCCCATCTTGTGAATACGCCTCCTTAGCTTAGTTTTGTTTATTCAGTTTAGTTTTGTAAACTGCCGTTTTTGTATTCATGGTGTTTGTTTGTTGTGTTTTGAGTAGTTTGGTTTAGTTCTGTTCCCCCAGTTCAGTTCTCCATTTATGTATTGGTTTAGTTATTTGATTAAATAAATCTCTTTCCTTTATTCACCAGTCTGCCAGTTTCTCTGTGTCTATATTTGGGTTCTCCAGCTCCCCTTCGTAACAAAATGTTGAAAATGTGGACATTTTCACTGTGAAAATGTTTTTTTTCCACATTTTCAAATTTTAAAACGGGTAAGTTTGACCCGCAGGACGACACGAGGGTTAAATTTACCAGCTGAAGATGCTCATTTCACTCATGATGTGTCTCTTAGCTTATTAAAAATCCCAAGTGAAGATGTGAACAAGTAGAAAAACTGCAGGAAGTCTAATCGTAAAGATAATTTTCTCAAATAGTATATTTAGTCCAGACTAAGGATAATAAAGAACCTTTATTTGATTATTTTCTGTTTATAGTTGAACCATTTAAAGATATATTAACCAATTAGGAAAAGAAGAAGGTGGTGCATGTTGGTAAATGTAAATCAGCTGTAGTTCCCGGTTGTTCCACCAGGTGGAGCCTCTTATATTTTGGTGAAATGGAAATCTTTAGTTTCTTTGCTGTGTTTACGTTTCGGAATTTAGCTAAAGACAAAGACTTATGTGACGCTTCATGAAGACCAGCCACAGCACAAAAGACACTAAATGTTTTACAAAACAACACAAAGAAACACAAAACTTCACTCGGACTACAGCTCATGTTAAAGCAGAGAGCATTGTCTCCCACAATGCAAGAGAAAAAGCTGTAAAATAGCAGCAAAAAAAGTGCAAAATAGCAGCAAACATAGGTTAAATCACCACACAAAGACCCAAAATGAGCATAAAAAGATGCAAAGTAAGCACAATAGGATTCAAAATGATCAAATAAAGACAAAGATCACCACAAAGACACAAAATTGGCATAAGAAAATGCAAAATCAGCACAAAATGATGTAAAACCACCACAAAAAATGCAATAGCAGCAAAAATATGTTAAATCACCACACAAAGGTGCAAAATCAGCAGAAAAGGACGAAAATGACCACAATAGGGTTCAAAATAATCAAATAAAGACAAAAATCACCACAAAGACACAAAATCGGCATAATTAAATGCAAAATTACAACAAAAAGAAGCAAAATCAACACAAAAAGATGCAAAACTACCACAGAAATTCAAAATCGCCATAAAAAGCTGTAAAATAGCACAAAAATAGGTTAAATCACCACACAAAGACCCAAAATAGGCTTAAAAAGATGCAAAATCACCACAATAGTATCCAAAATATCAAATAGAGACAATGATCATCACAAAGACACAAAATCACCATAAATAAATGCTAAATTACAACAAAAACAAGCAAAATCAACATAAAAAGATACCAGACAGCAGCAAAAATACATTAAATCACCATAAAAAAGCAAAGTTACAACAAAGAGAAGCAAAATCACCACAAAGGTTCCAAAACCACCACAGAAATTCAAAATCACCATGAAAAGTAGCAGCAAAAACAGACACAAAATGAGTATTGTGGGAGTTTAGCAGCAATGGGCACCATGACAGAGACTTCTGAGGAGGTTAATGCCCTCCAATAAATAATGTCCACTTTACTCTGTTCATGTTAATTGATTACTGACTGATAATGCTGCTCTAAATACAACTAAAACTGAAAGTATTTGGACATCTCTGACTTTTGTTCACTGAAACACTTGGATCCTTCAGCAGCTACTTTTAAGCCACTCTATTTTATTTAAAGGACTTAAACTCCCACACAGTTTCCTCTGTAACGCTGTAAACTGGTTTCAATTAAAGCCGAGTCGTGGCTCTTTAATGTGGTTTCCGTTATTTTACATCCTGCAGCTCAGAGCCTGAAGAACAGACCAGCGTGGAACCGTCCGAGTGCTTCGGTTTAATCAGGAGGAGGAACATTAAAAGCAACACACAGAGTTACATAAGGAATTAGTCACCGCTTTGACAAAACCGCCTGGAAAACCATTAAACTGAGGACGCTGTGAAGATCTGAGCTGAATAAAAGTACCGAGGAGAATAAAGAAACAAACAATGGAGATCATTTATCTTCCTCCATTATGATACGGAGCAGGACACGTCCTCTAGTCTCTGTCCAGATCTAGAAACAGTCCAGCAATGATCTGCTTCGTTTAAGGTTCCGCTCCAGTAGCTGGGCTGATTTCAGCGTCTGAACCGTTTCTATCCGTCATATACGGAGACGCTGCTGCAGATCTGGATCATTTCAACATATCTGACAACATAAGAGCATCAAACCGACAGAAATAAACCTCCTCTCCGTGTTAAATCTGTGGAACGCCTCTAATGAGGGTTTTATTTTACACCTGATGCGCTTTGTCGTCCCCCAGGTTTCACACCGACACCCGCAGAATTACATTCAGAATTATTCACAGAGATTAGTGTTGGAGGAGTTATAATGTAAAAGCAATGAGATTAGTGTTGGACAAAGTCTCATGTAAAAGGAATGAGATTAGTAGAGGATCTTATCAGACCCTCTTCAAGTCATTAGTAACTAAAACGCTGCTGGAGTCTCACTTCCTCCACGAGAACAAAACGTTTTATGTCTTTATTCTTGGGTTGATACCGAATTTACCTGATGTGGTTGTGTAGTTGTGTATCTACCTGATGGAAGCTGTGTGGTTGTGTGGTTGCATAGCTGTGTATCTACCTGATGGGAGCTGTGTGGTTGTGTGGTTGCATAGTTGTGTATCTACCTGATGGGAGCTGTGTGATTGTGTAGTTGTGTATCTACCTGATGGAAGCTGTGTGGTTGTGTGGTTGCATAGCTGTGTATCTACCTGATGGGAGCTGTGTGGTTGTGTGGTTGCATAGTTGTGTATCTACCTGATGGGAGCTGTGTGATTGTGTAGTTGTGTATCTACCTGATGGGAGCCGTGTGATTGCATAGTTGTGTATCTACCTGATGGGAGCCGTGTGGTTGCGTAGTTGTGTATCTACCTGATGGGAGCCGTGTGATTGCGTAGTTGTGTATCTACCTGATGGGAGCCGTGTGGTTGCGTAGTTGTGTATCTACCTGATGGGAGCCGTGTGATTGCGTAGTTGTGTATCTACCTGATGGGAGCTGTGTGGTTGCGTAGTTGTGTATCTACCTGATGGGAGCCGTGTGGTTGCATAGTTGTGTATCTACCTGATGGGAGCCGTGTGATTGCGTAGTTGTGTATCTACCTGATGGGAGCCGTGTGGTTGCGTAGTTGTGTATCTACCTGATGGGAGCCGTGTGATTGCGTAGTTGTGTATCTACCTGATGGGAGCCGTGTGGTTGCGTTGTGTCCACCAGGACTTGGGTGGGTTCAGGTAGCGACACCACAGCTCCCAGTCGAAGCCCTGAGCAGACAGCGGGTACTCCTCAATCTCAAATGTGTCGTACTTGATGTTGTCAAAGGACGGAGACACAACTCGAGTCCGGTCCTCCTTTATTCGCTGCAGAATCGGTTCCGCCCTGCAGGACGACAAAGAACCAACAGAACACGTTAAACCGGGTAAAACCCAAAACAATAAGCAATGAGGGCGAAGAAGAAGGTCATCTGTCATTAAAATGTCAGGTAGATTCCATCAGGTTGTAAAGTCCCGACTCAGGATGTTAAAGATGAACCGTGATTTGATTATTTTAAATTTATGCTTTAATTGTGACAAAGAAGAAGGTCACGCATGTCAGAAAATACATTGCAGATCAGCTGTAGAACCTGGTTGGTCCATCAGGTTCTACTGTCCAGACTCTGGATGTTAAAGATGAACCTCTTAAGACCTGAGCTTTGATTGGGCTGCATTTTAGATTTCTTCCAATTATTTAGAAAAAGGAGTAACCACCAAATATAATAATCGGATAATAACTAGTGTCTGATTATTAGGTTTTATTATGTTTTATTATGGTTGTCAATGGTTTGTTGTTGGTGGTTGTTTGTTGTTGGTAGTTGGTTGGTTGTTGCTTGGTTGTTGGCTGTTGGTTGTTGGTTGGTTGTTGTTGTTGGTTGGTTGTTGACTGTTGATTGTTGGTTGGTTGTTGACTGTTGGTTGTTATTGGTTGGTTGTTGTTGGTTGGTTGGTTGGTGGTGATTGGTTGGCTGTTGGTGGTGGTTGGCTGTTGGTGGTTGGTTGTTTGTGGTGATTGGTTGTTGGTGGTTAGTTGGTTGTTGTTTGGTTGTTGGCTGTTGATTGTTGGTTGGTTGTTGACTGTTGGTTGTTATTGGTTGGTTGTTGTTGGTTGGTTGGTTGTTGTTGGTTGGCTGTTGGTGGTGGTTGACTGTTGTTGGTGGTTGGTTGTTGGTGGTGATTGGTTGGTGGTTGGTTGTTGACTGTTGGTTGTTATTGGTTGGTTGTTGTTGGTTGGTTGGTTGTTGTTGGTTGGCTGTTGGTGGTGGTTGACTGTTGTTGGTGGTTGGTTGTTGGTGGTGATTGGTTGGTGGCTGGTTGGCTGTTGGTGGCTGTTGGTGGTGGTTGGCTGTTGGTGGTGATTGGTTGTTGTTGGTTGGTTGTTGTTGGTTGGCTGTTGTTGGTGGTTGGTTGTTGGTGGTGATTGGTTGTTGGTGGTTGGTTGGCTGTTGGTGGCTGTTAGTGTTGGTTGGCTGTTGGTGGTTGGTTGTTGGTGGTTGGTTGGCTGTTGGTGGTTGGTTGGCTGTTAGTTGTTGGCTGTTGGTGGTGGTTGGTTCTTGATGTTTGGTTGTTGTTGGTTGGCGGTTGTTGTTTGCGGTTGGTAGTTGGTTGTTTGTTGACTGTTATTTTTTTGGTTGTTGTTTTTCTGGTTGTAGTTGTAGTTGTTGCAGTAGTTGTGAACAATATACTCTTTTTGAACAAAAAAAGTCCACATATGTGGCCACCAGGTCTTAGGAGGTTAACCTTTTTTTGATTATTTGAAACTGAAAGTTTAACTTACTAAACATGTTTTAATCAGTTGTGACAGAGAAGAAGGTCATGCATGTCAGTGAATGTATTGCAGATAAGATGTAGTGCCTGGTTGTTCCACCAGGTGGAGCACCTTATTGTTGAATCAGATAAAAACTGCAGTTTGTTTGCTGTATTTGAAAGATCTGAGTTTAGCTAGCGACAGGTCACCATGACGAAGCCTTGTCAGCAGGTTTAAAAGATGTTATCTTTAATAAAAACTTCTTTTTAACAGCAAAATTACACCAAATATCAGAGCCTTGCCTGAATTTCAATTTTCCAACTGTTCTTGAACTACTCAGCTGTGAGGCGATGTTTAGTCATAAAACTAGACCAAATCTAAGCTAAAAAAAATCCCATTGACTCATGTGATTCCTTTAACTGCCGCAGGAGTCTTTGTCATGGTGGCCTGTCACGAGCTAAACTCAGATCAAACACAGAAAACTGTAGTTCTCAATCTTATCAAGCAACAAGAGGCTCCACCTGGTTGTTCCACCAGGCAGCTGATCTACTATACATTTCTGACATGCACGACCTTCTTCTTTGTCCTCGTCAGTTAATGTATTTTTAATCGGTTAAACTATTATAATGGAAAATAATCAGTTAATGGTTAGTCATTAACATCCTGAGTCTGGACTGTACAGCCTGGTGGAATAAACCGGTACTGCAGCTGATCTACAGTACATTTCTGACATGCATGACTTTCTTCTTCAGTTAATTTATTCTTAATTAGTTTCACTTTAATAATCATCAGTTATTTACCATTGCAATTATTGGAAATAAAAATGTATTTAATTGGAAATATTTTTTTATCTGTGATTTAGTCTTTTCTGTTAAATTACAGATAATATTTAATAAAATAAAAATAAAAAATGTACCAGCTCACAATTTGACAGCAAAAAAGTGAAAACTGTAATTAATGTTGACATGAAAAATCTCCTTTATTATAGTAATTTCTTCTTTCATAGCGTTTGACCTTAAAATGAAACTCTTTTGCTGCATTTAAATTCACTAAAAACATTAGTTTCTAAATAACTGCTGTTATTTTTACCTTTTTTACATTTTTACAGTCACACTATTCCTGTTTTTCACCTATTTTTCTTCCTATGGGATCTTTGCCGCCAGATTTTCACTGTTTTTTTCCAGATTTTTGTTTTTTTTTACAGTGTAGTTCTGTCAGATTATTGACCATTTATGTGTTTATTATAGCATTTATTTATTTAATTTTCATTACAGCCTGAATCAGACAGTATTCTTTGTGAAGCTGCAGATCTCTTCTGATGCTGTATTTAGTATTGTGAGAGGCTGCGTTGATCTGAAGCTAAATCAGATGTAAAACACGCTGCAGTAGCTTCATATCAGCTTGTTGTGGTTGATTCTCCAACAGCAGCAAAACTCACTAGACTTGTGGGAAATAAAACGCTGCTTTTTATTTTCCACTACTGAGCACATTAATATTTTGTATAGAACAAGCATCTGTAGGAGGAAAAGCAGCCTGGGTTTTACTTCAAGGAGGGGAAATCAATGACATCACACATCGCTGCTAGAAATCAAACCGAGACTAAATAATTCTCTTACATTTGTCATGAATATCGCCGCTCTGTGTACGTTGGCAACGCTTCCACCATAAAATCTTTATCAGCCTGAGATACGACGGCGGCTGGTTGTCCACCCAGAAAGAACCAAAGAGTCCAAATTACAAACATGAGAACAAGGAAAACGTGTTTAATACAAGAAATAAAACATCACAGAAGGTCCTCCACTTATGTTGGACTTTCGTTCCTACGGATCGATTTAAGTCTATTAGTCGGAACTCCGGCGAAAATGGAAACAAAGTCGTTCCGTGCATCACGACATCGATCAGTTCTTCATAAAAGTCATGAATAACAACGACTTTCATGCATGTAGTAATCATTTTACTAGAAGATAACAGAACATGTTGACCTGTTTCTACATCTTGATCTAATAATGTCCCTTTGAAGGGTTAAAAGTTAGTGAATGTAGCACAATCCAAGGTGGCGTACAGTCGGAGAATGGAAACAAAGCCGTCTGATGGCGCCACATGACGACGTATTCATCCGCTCCACTCATCAACTAGTTCCACGGAACCAGTTCTGATGTAACGACAAAACGCCGTACGTTAAACCAAGAACTTCCTGTATCTGGATAAAAAGAAGGTGGAAAAATGATGTGGACATCCGGGAGTGGACCGTCAGATGAAGTTGCAGATCACAACACAATATTGTGTAAAATAGACAATAATTTGTCTCAAAATTTGTCAAAACTTTAAAAAGTCCAAACTGACTCAAAATTTGACAAAAAATTAGAAGGAGAAGAGACTGTCAAAACTGACTAAAAAATTCGTCCGAAATGAAAACAAAACGTTTCCAAAATGACTTCATATTTGTCCAAAATGATGTAATTTTTTTCTAATCTGAAAATTTGACCAAAATAATTACAAAAAAACTAATATGTTTTGAATTTTGTCCAGTCTGACTCAGAAATTCCTCAAAATGGCAACATTAGTCAAAAATCAAAAACATTATAAAGTGTATGGCAAAAAATGGCATCAGGGTTCGGATAAGGTTCTAGAATAACGTTGAGTTTGTCCAAAATTGAAATCAAAAGCGTCCAAAATGACTTGAATTCATCTGTTATTGATTAATAAGAAAATGAAACTTACATCGGACGTCTGGATTGAGACATTTTCACTAAAATCTTTTATTTTTCTTCAGATTTTAGGACCATTCATGGTATAAAACTCAAAGTAAATCTACTGAAAGTATTAACAACTTTTCAAAGAAAACTAGATAAAAAGACAAGAACCTTTAAATTTTAATTAGGATTCATTTCTGGACTGTCTTTCTTTCTGAGCAAACATCTGGGATTAAACTGAACCTCCGAGGCTGAAACCCGCAACAATAAAAGCATCGAGGGAATTCTGAGGAAACAAAGACGCTGAAGGTCAGACGAGGAAAATCTCCTCACACCACCTGAAAACAGAAAAGCGTTTGATTTTCTTCTCTAATGAAAGAAAGGATCTCATGTCTGCTCAAAGAAAGCAACGAGAAAACTCAGACGACTGAAGATGATCTTATTGATCTGCAGGAAACCTGGAGATGAATGGATTTACGTGATCGGACTCCAGGGACCAAACGCTGAAGGCTGTCGTTTAAATGCAAACTACCTCCGAGAGTCCAGAAGGACAGAAAAATTCAAAGAAACCTCACAATCATTCAGAGGAACAAGACAAGAATGTAAGTGGACAGAAGATAAGAAGATCAGAGATAGAAGATATGAACGTCTGAGACGGAACATTGGAGATAGAATAAGAAGATCAGAGATAGAAGATAAGAACGTCTGAGACGGAACATTGGAGATAGAATAAGAAGATCAGAGATAGAAGATAAGAACGTCTGAGACGGAACATTGGAGATAGAATAAGAAGATCAGAGATAGAACATAAGAACGTCTGAGACGGAACATTGGAGATAGAATAAGAAGATCAGAGATAGAAGATAAGAACGTCTGAGACTGAACATTGGAGATAGAATAAGAAGATCAGAGATAGAAGATAAGAACGTCTGAGACGGAACATTGGAGATAGAATAAGAAGATCAGAGATAGAAGATAAGAACGTCTGAGACGGAACATTGGAGATAGAATAAGAAGATCAGAGATAGAAGATAAGAACGTCTGAGACGGAACATTGGAGATAGAATAAGAAGATCAGAGATAGAAGATAAGAACGTCTGAGACGGAACATTGGAGATAGAATAAGAAGATCAGAGATAGAAGATAAGAACGTCTGAGACGGAACATTGGAGATAGAATAAGAAGATCAGAGATAGAAGAACATCAGAGATCGACGATAAGAAGATCAGAGATAGAAGATGACTGATACAAGATCATCAGAGATAGAAGATAAGAACATCAGATAGAAGATGAGAACATTTTAATTTTACAGTCACACATTATAAAAATGAAATAATATTTGCAAAAATGCTGATTTTTGATGTGAACATTGTGTGATTTTACTGGATATTATTTGAAAATGGGAAAAACTAATTAATTTAAACTAATTTGAATCATTTTTCATTCAACTAAATGCAAACATTTGACAAATAACGATGTTTCTGCTCATTTTTAATAACATAAACAGTGTGTAATTTTAAAATTGTACATTACTTACACATGTAAGTCTGTTTATTGTTGTGTTTTTTTCCTGCTCTGATTTTTCTGGTTTTATCTGCGGTTGAACAAACAGCTGAACATGTGAACCAGCTCCTACGTTCCTCCACGTCCTCATCATGTAATTCTGTTATTCTGATGAGACGACGCTTCATTATTGTGGAAACAGCCAGAAAATCCCTCAACATAAAGGCATCCCATAATTACTGCTGTTTGACTGGAAACAGGGAGATAATTGCAGCGCGGCGGAGACAATTATGGAGATGGAGCCGTCGCCACTTTGTGGTTAATTATACGGTAATTTCTCAATTTAAATGAAGAGAAATGTTGATTCTGTGAGACGAGTTCAGAGCAAAGAGGAAGGAAAAGAAAACAGAGGAGGAGGGAATGAAACGCAACAAATGTGAACAAACTCCCCCGAACCTCCTCAGAACCACATGATTCTTCCTCTACAGTAACTTCAGGATATTTAACGAAGCCTGAAAGACACAAAATGTTCACTAAAAGATGCAAAATGACCACAAAGAGACACAAACCAACCACAATGAGACAGAAAACTACTAAAAAGTAACATAAAATAAGCACAGGGAGACAAAAAATGACCACAAAGAAAGATAAAATGACCATAAAGACAAACAAAATGGCCACAATGTGATGCAAATCAACTATAAAGACATGCAAAGAGACAAACAAAACCCCCCAAAAATATACACAAAACAACCACAAAGGTACACAGAACAACCACAGACACACAAAATGAGAAATTAAAGACACAAAACCAACACAAAATGATGCAAATCAACCATAAAGAAATGCAAAGAGACATAAAATGACCACAAAGACACACAAAACAACCACAGACACACAAAATGACCAAGAAAAGACACAAAACTACCACAAAGTGATGCAAATCAAGAATTAAAAACGCAGGACATAAAATGACCAAAATACACACAAAACCACCAAAATGTGACACAAACAACCACAATGAGACAAAAAATTACCAGTAAGAGACAGAAAACTACCAAAAATGGATGCAAAACAACCAAAGAGAGACAAAATGACCACAAAGTGATATAAAACCACCAAACAGAGACAGATGAGACGGAGACAGAAAACTATAACGCTAACCTGTAAGCTAAACAAGTACGAACGAGCTAAATTTAAACACCACCAGAACAGCTAGCAGTCAGCTAAAATTCCTGTCAGATTATATATATATATATATATATATTAAATAATGTTAAAAATCTGTTTTTGATATATTGTTTTGTTAAAAAGACTCATTTTTAATTATTTAGCTAAATTAGTAAAGTACACTGGAAACTGTCACACTAGCTAGCAGAAGCTAGCAAACTAGCTTGATAGCAATCAAGCCAAAACTAAATTGTTGTCAATGAGCTTAATACTAACATTTTTGTAATTTGTTAAAATACAAAATAATAAAAATCAAATTATCACTTTTATGTGGCTTCTTCACCAAAATCTTCACTTCTCTAATGCTAAGCTAAAGAACTAAAAACAATTTCAAACTCCATCAGAACAGCTAGCAGTTAGCTAAGATTCCCATAATATTTAATATATTTTCATATATAAATATCAGTTTCTGTTTAAAAAAAAAAAAACTTAATTATTGGCCAAATTTATTAGAGTCCACTGAAGGTTCATGAAATTCTCAAACTAGCATATTAGCATCCAGGCTAACATGAAGTTGTCATCAGTGTTCTTCATATCGATGCTGTTAAAGTACAAAATATGAAAACATACATTATCGCAAAATACGATTAATGTTCATGGATCACTTGACTGTTTTTATATTTTGGTGTTTTAACGAGATTAATGACAGTAATTAGAGCACTTCCTGAATAAAAAAATACAACTTCCTGTAATAACAGGAAGTGGTTTTGCTGCTGCAGGTCTGGGACCCTCACAGGGTTTGTGGTTGTGAATAATGAACCGTATTTCTGGTTCAGATTGAATCTTCTCACCATCCGGTGTTGAACTCCACGTGGGCGTCGAACAGAGCGACCACCGGAGCTGAAGCTGCCCTCCAGCCGCTCACTCTGGACCGGATCAGACCTTCCTGTTTGTCATGTCGGACCACCTTGATGAAACCAGGACCATGCTGAGAGTTGGTCTCATCCACGAAGCTCTGCAGGTGATCCTTCAGCTCCACTGTGGACAGAAACACACCTGGATGTCAGATAAATCCACAAACTTAAAGTTCTACCTTCATCCTGGGAATATTTCCAGAGTTCCAGGTCCTTGAAGTCCATGGAGGAGAACGTCCCCTGGAGAAAGTTCTAGAGTAGACCTAGCCACAACAGTCCAGTTGTCGGTAGGTCAACTGGATCCTACAGATTACTACATCATCAGATTGGATTTATTTGTGTGTTTTTGTCGTCTTGGACAGATTTCTAGTAATTTCTGATAAATCTGAGTCATTTTGGATAATTTTTTGGTAGGTTTGCGCAGCTTTCATGTCATTTGAACAATATTCAGAGAAATTTTGGACATTCTTATATCATTTTTAACTATTTTTAGGTAACGTGTGATAGGTGGTTGGTCAAAATAAGTTCCTAATTAGAAGCTAAGATGCAGTTTGAAGTAGAAATGTGAGAAAGGTGTCCATAGTTTTTAATGTTTTACTCCAGTTTGTTTTTTTGTTCTGATTTCTAATTTGGTAAATTTTAAAGGGTTTTCACCGATTTCACACACAAACTACTGTTTACTTGTTATTCTAACTCATGTAAACAGTTTAACCCTCAGCACCACAAAACCTGCCAGTTGGAAGTGAGTTTATGTTTATTTTTTCTTCAAAAAAATAATTTTAAAGATCCAATAATTACACCATTTATCAGCTAGAAACTGTAAAAACAGGAAGAACTCCGTATCAGTTCAACTGTCTGACCGTCCTATACATTACCACATCATCAGATTGTTTTTATTTGTGTGTTTTTGTTGAAGCAGATTTGTCTGTTTTAGGTGTTGGAGGTGGAGCTATTTTGTGAAGATAATGTGTAGTTTAACTGTCATTATGGAA
>CM049570.1:38989434-39041470 GCA_027123335.1 Amphiprion clarkii | reverse complement strand
GTCAGAAAATACTTGATCCTCGGCACCCCGGAACCTTCTTTTTTTGTTGTTGGACTTTTCGTTCCCACATCTTTCCAACACCCCTGAGCTCTTTATCACAGCAGCTTCCTGTTAGTAAATCTGTGATATCCCAGATCAAACCAACTCCTTAATGACGTCTCAGGGGGTTTCTTCTACTGTAGGAAAAACCTCCAGAGACCAAGAGGAAATTAACCCTGTGAACGCCTTTTTTGGCTCCTGGATTCTCAGTTGCAGCAAGGAGCAGATAATGTTTAGTTTTTTTTACAGACTTTGGTCAGTGCAAACTATTTATTTTAGTCAAATTTTTAAAATAAGACCCTAGAATGAAGGGATTTCGATCAAATATCCTGATTCTAAGCTTCAGTTTCTTGTATTTTCACGGCAAAACCTGCAGACAGCAGACAAATTGTGGAAAGGAACAAACTTTATTGAAGGAACTTACTGGACAGGTGAACAAACTAAAGGCGGTGATCCAGGTGTAAATACGACCAAAAATAAAAACCGAAACTAAACCCAAAAATCCACCAAATCCAAAAGAAGACAAAACACAAGACAAGACTGTAAAAACAGAGCCAGAAGTGACTGGAGGATCCATCTAATGGTGAAACTAATCATCAAACGGGAAGAAATAGAGGAAATAAAAATACAAGCGACACACAAGGAAAGGCAATTTCAAAATAAAACAGGAAGTGACATGACAAGGGACATAGAAAAGCAGACACAAATAGAAAACATTTAAAAAGAAGAAAATAAAGCACTTAAATGTATGACAAAAACAAAGCAAACCCAGAAACTATGACCAGAATCAACATATTTTCTGTCCACGCTGCAGCTTTACTTGGTCATGTACCTCATAATGAACTTTACACTGAAAAAAAACTCAAAATCTGGCAGGAATGGTGCCAAAAAAAATAGTAAGAATGTGTGAAAATAACAACAAATACCTGTAAAATAATTCAGTTGTTTTGTTGTTTTTAAGACGCTTAAATAATAATTTTACAGTCACACATCAAATATATTGTTTTTCTGTAATTCAACTACATATTATTCATATTGTGTAAAAATTCATAAAATCTTTTAAGTAACATTTAAAAATTATTTCTAATTTTTCAGTCTTTAAATTATTTTTCTTTCAAATAACATAAAAAATCTGCTATTGTATGAACAAATAACTATAATTATAATTATTAATTATTATGAATAATTTTTTTTTTTACTTTATTATACTGTTTTACTGTAGTTAAAGCAATTAAAATACCCTCAATAAAGTTGAATTTCTTTGATTGCTTATTGTAAACAATGAAGGTCACCCCTCCCCAGGCAGTTTCGGTACCCTTAACATCTTGAATCATCAATCCCAAGGTAGTTTCATCACCATGAACACTTTAAGCTATCACTCTCCAGACAGTTTAACCCTTTGATGCATAACCTGGGTCAAAAGTGACCCAAATCCAATGGAAAATGGGTATCTCCTCATGTGGTCTACGCATCAAAGGGTTAATCCTTGAGTCACCATCCTCAGGCAGTGTCACCCTTGAGGTATCCTCCCCAGGTAGTTTAATCCTTGGGTCACCATCTTCAGGCAGTTTCATCCTGGAGCCATCTTTCCCAGACAGATTCATCCTTGAAGTATCCTTCCAGGTTGTTTCATCCTTGAGTCATCCCTCCCCAGACAGTTTAAGTCTTGTATCTCACCTGCCCAGGCAGTTTCAGTACCTTTAACACTTTGATGCACATGAGTCAAAAGTGACCCAAATCCAATGGACAATGAATATCTCCTGAACCACACTGCACATCAAAGGGTTAACACCTTGAATCATCGATCCCAAGGTAGTTTCATCACCATTACCACTTTAAGCTATCACTCCCTAGGCAGTTTCATCCTTGAGTCACCCGTCCCAGGTAGTTTTAGTACCCTATACACACTGAATCATCAATCCCAAGGTAGTTTTTCATCCTAGAGGTATCCATCCATAGGCAATTTCATCCTTGAATCATCCCTCTCCAGGCACTTTCAGTACACTTAATATCTTGAATCTTCAATCCCAAGGCAGTTTCATCACCATGAACACTTTAAGCTACCACTCCCCAGGCAGTTTAACCCTTGAGTCACCCTCCCTAGGTAGTTGAACCCTTGAGGCATCCCTCCCAGGTAGTTTCAAAACCATTGAACCTCCGGTAGATTAGCATTGCTTAGCTCTTAGTTAGAAGAAGAAATGCTTCACGCCTTAATTCTTTGTTTTTACACGTTCTGGTTGATAAATGCGGTGATTTTAATGTATTGTAAAAAAAGAAAACATGCATTTTAAACTCATTGATGGATTTTGGGTTCGGACGGGTTAAATGAGTTTTTAAAGCAGGACTTTTACTTGTATATTTTACAGTGTGGTATTAATATTTTTTCTGGTGATAGTTCT
Organism: Amphiprion clarkii; assembly: GCA_027123335.1. Taxonomy (NCBI): domain Eukaryota; kingdom Metazoa; phylum Chordata; class Actinopteri; family Pomacentridae; genus Amphiprion; species Amphiprion clarkii. The sequence continues at coordinate 39,039,032 of CM049570.1, read as the reverse complement.
TTAACCACAGGTCAGCAGATGTCCTGAGGTCAGAAGGTTTGTTTCATAAATAAAGCCCTTTGAGCTCTCCGATAATCAGGTTCCGTATTTATCTTCATGAGTGACTTCAGGTGGATGGAACACAGTCACAACAATGTTCCGCCTTTATTTCCTGGCTGTGATTTCTCAGTAATCCTGCCTCCAGGCTTCCTCTTTCTGTTCATTAGTGCCATCAGACGGATCCTCTGACTCTGTTTTCCTTTAATGAGCTGCAGTTTGCTGCTGACCTGGAAGGAAGATGGACTCATTTCAAACTGGAACCTCGTTGTGTTCCGTACGAGATTCTAAATATAAAAAATGACCTTGAATGTTTTTACACCAAAGTGGCCGAACGTCTGAACAGCAGCAGCGTTATTATTCTGACGGAGTAGAACTGCTGGGTTCAGACTGAAAGAGGAGGAAGTTTGAATTTTATCAGCAAAAACTAGATAAATATAATTCCACTGTCCAATAAACTCATTTTTTTCTACAGTTTAAAGTTGATAAAATAAGACAAATTGGGAACGTGAGATTAGAACTACAACTAAATAATTTCTAAGTATTGATTGAGGCATTGATTATTATTTCAACAAATGAAAATTATGTGTGTTTAGTGTAGTCTAGAAAAGTTCTGAAGAACAATAACACCTGAACTCATCCCTCCCCAGGGAGTTTCACGATCATTAAGACCCTGAATCATCCATCAACTGGTAGATTTACCACCATTAACCACTTGAATCATCGATCCCAAAGTAGGTTTATCACCATTAACACTTTAATCTCTCCATCACCAGGCAGTTTTACCATCTTTTTTTCCAACTTATGCTATGCCAGGTTGATTCACCACTATTGAGAACTGGATATCCCTCCCCTGCCAGTGCACCACTATTGAATCATCCCTCCCCATGCAGTTTCAGTACCCTGAACACTTTGAGTCATCCCTCACCAGACAATCTTATAAACATTCAGACACTGAGTCAGCCCTCCTCTGGCAGTTTTACTACCATTCAGACCATCCCTCCCCAGGCAGTTTCACCACGATTCACAACATATGTTTTTGTTCCCCAGGTTTTTTTCACCACTCTTACAAACGTAAGATATTCCTCTCCTGGCAGTTTTATGTCATTTTTGTGTCATTTAAGCATTGTTTTATGCCTTTTTGTATCTTTTTGTGCAACTTTCGTGTTATTTAAGCGTTTTGTGTCTTTTTGTGTATTTTTAGCATCCCTTTGTGCCAATTTGTGTGTCGTGTGTTATTTTAGCATCTTTTTGTGTCATTAGAGATAGATGGATTAATGAATCTATCTCGGTCGTAGCGTAAGAGATAGATTAATGAATCCATCTCGGTCGTAGCGTTAGAGATAGATTAATGAATCTATCTCAGTCGTAGCGTTAGAGATAGATTAATGAATCCATCTCGGTCGTAGCGTTAGAGATAGATTAATGAATCTATCTCAGTCATAGCATTAGAGATAGATTAATGAATCTATCTCAGTCGTAGCGTTAGAGATAGATTAATGAATCCATCTCGGTCGTAGCGTAAGAGATAGATTAATGAATCCATCTCGGTCGTAGCGTTAGAGATAGATTAATGAATCTATCTCAGTCATAGCATTAGAGATAGATTAATGAATCTATCTCAGTCGTAGCGTTAGAGATAGATTAATGAATCTATCTCAGTCGTAGCGTTAGAGATAGATTAATGAATCCATCTCGGTCGTAGCGTTAGAGATAGATTAATGAATCTATCTCAGTCATAGCATTAGAGATAGATTAATGAATCTATCTCAGTCGTAGCGTTAGAGATAGATTAATGAATCCATCTCGGTCGTAGCGTTAGAGATAGATTAATGAATCTATCTCGGTCGTAGCATTAGAGATAGATTAATGAATCTATCTCAGTCGTAGCATTAGAGATAGATTAATGAATCTATCTCGGTCGTAGCATTAGAGATAGATTAATGAATCTATCTCGGTCGTAGCATTAGAGATAGATTAATGAATCTATCTCAGTTGTAGCGTTAGACGAACACGTGTGAATCTTTCAGGAGGAAGATGTGAACCTTTTTATCTGCTCATCAGCATTCAGGACATGGATTTATCTCTGATAAATCTCGTTGAAGAACAGAAAGCCGTAAAAGCTGCTCAGACAGATTCCTCAGAACGCTAATTACTGATCTGGCAGCGCTGAAATACCTTCTGCAGGACGTGATGCAAATTATTAACATCCGATTCTCCTTCAGATTTACAGTAATGACTCAGATCTCTGCCCCGTAATGTGAAAACAAACCGTTGGTTTACGACTGTGAGGCTTTAATCAGCTCTTTATCAGCAGCCGTAAACAACCACGACTGTCGGAGGGAAATTCATTCTCTGCTGCTGGGAACCCAGGTTTAGAGATGATTTAAAGACAGGAAGGAGCATCCTTTAGTGTCATTTTTGTGTTATTTTAGTCTGCTTTTATCTTATTTTTGTATTATTTTAGCATTCTTTTGTGTCACTTTTGTGTCATTTTTGCATCTTTTGTGTTATTTTAGCATCTTTTTGTCTTTTTGTATCATTTTAGCACGTTTTTTGTGTTATTTTAGCATCCTTTTGCATTATTTTTGCGTTATTTTTGTGTTATTTAATCATTCTTTTGTCTTTTTGTGTAATTTTTGTGTCATTTCGTGTCATTTTTGTATTATTTCAGTATCCTTTTGTATATTTTTTATGTTATTTTAGCATCTTTTTGTGTCTCTTGTTGTTGGTCTCAGCTAACAGATTTTTTGCTTCAGATTTAGTGGATCTATCAGTGAAACATGTAGAAAAAAGAGATTTTTAGTGAAATTTTTATGATTTTAAGCTTAGATTCGGTCCCGTGAGGAGTTCAAGAACCGTAGGAAAAGTGAAAGTTGAGTCATTTTTTCTGCTGTTACAGCTTTAGACTCAGATGTTTTAGGTGATTTATTAAACAGATGGAAAAGATATAAGTAAATAAAAGTCCTCACGGCTGCTGCTGTGGATTTTTAGGTCATTTAAAAAACAGATTTAGAATAAATAAATAGATAAAAGTTCTTGGGGCTGCTGCTGTGTTTTTTTCAACAGATGGAGATAAAATAAAGGAATGAAGGTTCTTACAGCTGCTGCTGTGGTCGTCCACCAGGATGATCTCTCTCAGCAGCTTCCTCGGCGTCCTCTCGATGGCCGTGTGGACGGACCGGAGCAGAACCGACAACGCCTCGTTGACGAAGATGAAGATGACGCTGAGCTGAGGAAGGTCTGGCGAGTACGACATGTTCCTGCATCTGGAGGACCAGGAGAAGGATTCAGTTAGAAGATGTGTCCTCAGATATACCCTGATAGCTTCATAGAACTCTACAAAACCAGGAGATTCAGTTAGAAAACATCCTCACAGCTTCATAAAAACTCTGGAAAATGAATCGGTTAAAGTTCTCAGCAGTTTCCAGGATTTCATCTCAACTGTGGATTTAATCCGTTTAAATTCAGACTTTTAGTTTTAATCTGAGTTTTTACGTCCAGATCAGATGAACGGTGGAGAAATTCAGACACGTCCAGCTTTCTAAGGGATTTAACATTTTTGTGTTATTTTAGCTTCTTTTTGCGTCTTTTTGTGTCATTCTGTAATTTTTGTTATTTTAGCGTCAGTTTGTGTCCTTGTGTCTTTTTGTATCTCTTTGTGTCTTTTTCTGTCATTTTTGTGTTATTTTTGCATGTTTTTGTATCTTTTTTGTGTTATGTTGGCATGTTTTCTGTATTTTTAGCATCCATTTGTATACTTTTTGTGTCATTTTTGTGTTATTTTAGCATCTTTTTGTGTAATTTTTGTGTTATGTTGGCATGTTTTGTGTATTTTTAGCATCCATTTGTATACTTTTTATGTCATTTTAGAGAGCGGAGCTGAAATCAGTGAACAAAAATGAAGTTTCATGAATTATTCCAACTTGACTTTAGTTTTAAAGAAACATTTAGGTTTAAATTAAACAGATGTTTTATTTTCTTGAACTCTACTGACCCGTCCAGTCAGACATTAATTATTTTATTTTATTTCATTTCTACTGACCCGTCCAGTCAGACATTAATTATTTTATTTTATTTCATTTCTACTGACCCGTCCAGTCAGACATTAATTATTTTATTTTATTTCATTTCTACTGACCCGTCCAGTCAGACATTAATTATTTTATTTTATTTCATTTCTACTGACCCGTCCAGTCAGACATTAATTATTTTATTTTATTTCATTTCTACTGACCCGTCCAGTCAGACATTAATTATTTTATTTTATATTTTATTTCTACTGACCCGTCCAGTCAGACATTAATTATTTTATTTTATATTTTATTTCTACTGACCCGTCCGGCCGAAGGTCCGGGATCGGTCTGGTGAGGGAGATGCGGTCGCTAAGGTAACCGTTGTATCCATAGTAACGGAACTTCCTGAGCGCCGCCCTCCGGCTCTCCGGTCCGAGGTCACGACCCCAGTGGCTGAACAGCGAGGAGGCGGAGTCAGAGGCGGAGTCTGACAAGGACGCAGAGTCATCACCGTCCTTCTGGGGCGTGTCTGAGGAAACACAGAGTTAGCAGAGTTAGCATATTTAGCACAGTTAGCATCGTTAGCATAGTTAGCATGGTTAGCATGGCTAGCAGTTAGCAGTTTAATCACCATCCTTCTGGGGTGTGTCTGAGGAAAAACAGAGTTAGCATAGTTAGCATGGTTAGCATGGTTAGCACAGTTAGCATAGTTAGCAGCGTCGTCACCATCCTTCTGGGGCGTGTCTGAGGAAACACAGAGTTAGCATGGTTAGCATATTTGGCACAGTTAGCATAGTTAGCATGTTAGCGCAGTTAGTTTCATTTTATATGTGTTTTTGGACTTTTTTGAGCATTTAATTTTTTTTTTAATAAAACTTTTAAGGAATTTTTGAATTTTTAAAATAAATTTGGGGATTTTTTTGCAGAATTTTTGGATTTTTTTCAGACAAGCTAGAGAACAACATTTTTTAGTGCCCATAAATGAAGACAACAGGAGAGTTAAGTTTGAGTCACTCTGTAAAAATTCAGTCTTTTTGGAAGATTTCTGATTAATTTTTCAGATGTTTCTCAGCTTTTTGGAATAATTCAGGGCATATTTAGTCACTTTGGGAAGGTTTTTGTTCGTGTAACTTGTGTTTTAGTTGTTCGTTGCAGGTTTTTATTTATTTATTACACATTTTAGGTAACTTTGGATCACGTGTGAGTTTTTGTCAACAAGTTTTGAATAATTCTGGACAGTTTTTAGAAAGCAGATGAACACATTTAAATATTTTCTGTATGTTAAAGTCTGTAAACCTGAGTTTGACTCATTCTGTTCCTGGAAACCTGCTTTTTGGTCAGGCTTTTTGTTTTTTTTTTTTTAAGGAAACGAACATTTCCGGGTTTCTGAGCTCCATATTTTATGTCATTTTTGTCTTTTTGTGGTCTTTTGTGTAATTTTTATGTGATTTTAGCCTCCTTTTGTGTTGTTTTTGTGTCTGTTTGTGAAATTTTTGTTTAATTTCAGCCTCCTTTGCTGTCTTTTCGTGTTGTTTTGTGACTTTAGTGTCTTTTTGCATAATTTTTGTGTCATTTTAGGATCATTTTGCATCATTTTTGTGTAATTTTAGTATCCTTTTGTATTGTTTTTGTGTTTTTTGTGTATTTTCATGTTATTTTAGCATCCTTTTCTGTCTTCTTGTGTTATTTTAGAGAGCGGAGCTGAAATCAGGAACTTTGGTGAACAAAAATGAAGTTTCATGAGTTATTACAACTTAACTTTAGTTTTGAAAGAAACATTCAAGTGGAAGAAACCTGTTGCTGCTTTTTATTCTGAATCTTTTTCTTTTTTGATGAAACACTGAATATTTCCGGGTTTCTGAGCTCCATCTTTAAGCGTCGTGTCGCTCTGACAGCTTCATGGAGGAGAAATCTATCGAGCTTCTCTCAGCTCAGCAGAACATTGGAGGAACAAACTCAACACAACTGGGATCTTCTTTGTCTTTTTGTTTTGGTTATATTATGAATAAGTGACCAACAGTCCGAGGAAATGCTTCTGTTTTTAAACCAGCTCTGCAGAACGAACAGAGAAAACAAAGAAAAGACGCTGCAGGACAAAGACAATAAAAGACATTTTTAAAAAACAGTTTTCAGCTCATCTCCTCCCCGGATTTTCCCAGAAAATGAAACATTCATGAAGGAAAACCTCCAGAAAGCGATAAAACTGGAGGTTCTGCATCCAGAGAGCAAACGTTTCTGGTGTTGCACAGATTATTATTCATCCTCTGGGGAAAATTAACTTTCACATTTTGAAATAGGTTTTAACTGGGATTTTAATTTCACTCTGGAGAAACGTTCTCTAATTTTACAGATGTTCTTTGTCTTGTTAAATTACAGAGAATATCAAGTAAAACTGCAGAAAAAACATAATAATTTACATATTATTTGAAAAAAGAGGACAAATACTAAGTTCTGTTAATATCAAAAATCTATATTTTTACTAACACTTATTTATTCTTGTTGTTGACAGAAACAAGACACAAACTGGACATAAAAGAACAAAAACACAAAACGCCTAAAATGAGACACAAAACTACAGAAACAAAACAACAAAAATGAGATGTAAAATAACAAAAACAAGGCACAAAACAACACAAACGAGATGCAAAACAACAAAAACAAGATGTAAAACAAAAACGAGACACACAACAACAAGACGCAAAATAACAAAAACGAGATACAAAACAATAAAAACAAGATGCAAAACAACAAAAACAAGATACAAAACAACAAAAACGAGACACAAAACAACAAAAACGAGACAAAACAACAAAAACAAGATGCAAAACAACAAAAACAAGATACAAAACAACAAAAACAAGATGCAAAACAACAAAAACGAGACACAAAACAACAAAAACGAGATACAAAACAATAAAAACAAGATGCAAAACAACAAAAACGAGACAAAACAACAAAAACAAGATGCAAAACAACAAAAACAAGATACAAAACAACAAAAACAAGATGCAAAACAACAAAAACGAGACACAAAACAACAAAAACGAGATACAAAACAATAAAAACAAGATGCAAAACAACAAAAACGAGACAAAACAACAAAAACAAGATGCAAAACAACAAAAACGAGACACAAAACAACAAAAACAAGATACAAAACAACAAAAACGAGACACAAAACAACAAAAACAAGATACAAAACAATAAAAACAAGGTGCAAAACAACAAAAACAAGATGCAAAACAACAAAAACGGCACACAAACAAAAATGAGTCATGAAATGTCACAAATGAGACACAAAACAACAAAAACGAGATAGAAAACAATAAAAACAAGATGCAAAACAACAAAAACGAGACACAAAACAACAAAAACAAGATGCAAAACAACAAAAACGAGACACAAAACAACAAAAACAAGATACAAAACAACAAAAACGAGACACAAAACAACAAAAACAAGATACAAAACAACAAAAACGAGACGCAAAATAACAAAAATGAGGCAGGAAAGGTTAAAAATTAGAATGACTGCAAAGTGATGAAAAGATGCAACTAGAACATGTTTTGAAGGCGTTTCTTAATGAGCCAGCAGCTAAAATGAAGCGTTTTGGACAGAATCTGAGGAAAGAAGCTGCATCTCTGAGTGTTTTTTGAACATTAAAGCATGAAAACATTGTAATAAATCAAAAAGTGAAAGCAGAAGCATGTAAATGAGCTCAACATGATTCCAGATCTGCCTCCAGAGCTTCTGTCTCTAAAGCAGTTTATCGCTGCTCTCTGAAGCTCTGAGAGTTTTATCTCTACCAGCTCCTCAGAAATACACTGTAAAGCAGCAGACTTCCATTTGCCTCTGCAGCATTCTGCTTGAAAGGCGTCGTTCTTGTGTTTGGGCGACCAGAAAGCATCAGCTGAAGGCCTGTGAAGCTGAAGGCCTGTGAAGCTGAAGGTCTGTGAAGCTGAAGGTCTGTGAAGCTGAAGGCCTGTGAAGCTGAAGGTCTGTGAAGCTGAAGGCCTGTGAAGCTGAAGGTCTGTGAAGCTGAAGGTCTGTGAAGCTGAAGGTCTGTGAAGCTGAAGGCCTGTGAAGCTGAAGGTCTGTGAAGCTGAAGGCCTGTGAAGCTGAAGGTCTGTGAAGCTGAAGGCCTGTGAAGCTGAAGGTCTGTGAAGCTGAAGGCCTGTGAAGCTGAAGCTCTGTGAAGCTGAAGGTCTGTGAAGCTGAAGGTCTGTGAAGCTGAAGGTCTGTGAAGCTGAAGGTCTGTGAAGCTGAAGGCCTGTGAAGCTGAAGGTCTGTGAAGCTGAAGGTCTGTGAAGCTGAAGGTCTGTGAAGCTGAAGGTCTGTGAAGCTGAAGGTCTGTGAAGCTGAAGGTCTGTGAAGAGGCTCCTCTCCCATCGGCTGAATGGCTTTTTTATTAGTCTGAAGAGCAGCGCTTCCCTCGCTGCCAACAACATGCTTAATGCTCCGCCGGGTGAAAATAAGCACCTAAAAGCTCTGAGGATTCATTCTTCTTGGCCGCAAATGCACCGTGAGTCACCAGGAGTTTGGAGGAGTTTGAAGTCGCCTCGTTTGTGCCTCTTTTTTCAGAGAATCCGGCCGTTCATATCCACCGATGCTCACCACTAATGTGGTTTTAGTGCAGCAGAGAACTTCAAAAGACTGTTTCTGGATGTTAAAGTCCAAACTGGAGGTGCTGATTCTACTGAACACGATCAGAAACAGGATAAATAGTCAACAAAATGAAGAAAAACAACAAAAAAATACCTGAAAAATGGTGGAATTCTGCAAACATTTAAAGAAATGTTGAAAATATCAGCAACTGTTTTTAAATGCAGCAGAATAATAAAGTTTATGGTAATAAAAACCAAAACAAATGAGCACTTTTTGATGTTATTTATAGTTTTGACCTGTTAGTTTACAGTTAATATCCAAACTAATACTTTTATGTTCTGTGATTTTATTAAATATTGTTTGTAATTTAAATAATAACTTTTTTTTTTAAAGTTTCAGTGTCAATATGCAGCATCATGATGTGAAGCATAGTGCTTTATATGTTTATACATATTTATATCTTTAGATATTTATATTTATTTACTTCAAACATTTTTGATGTTATTTACACTTTTGACCTGTTTCGTAAATTATTATTTTGTTCGGTTTTTATTTATTTATTTTATCCTAATTCAGTGTTTAATGAAAAATCATTGAATCACTTCTTATTATTCTTCAGGTTTATTCTGGAAAAACATGAAACACAATGGCTTTTCAAAATAAAACGTCGAACCCTCGGCTTCCTGAGATTTTTCCCAGCAGGCTTTGCAGCACGGTTTGAAAGAAGTCGTTCTGGAATCTCGTTTTCTCTGGAAGCTTTTAAAGAGACTCCGGGGAAAACGGAGCGACGACATCGAATCAAAGTCACACAAATAAAAGACTCGTCAAAACAGGAAGTTCATCTGCAGATCCCCAAAATAAACCGCCCTGGAAGAAACGAGGTCTGCTCCGACAAAACACTCGGAAATGATTGAAGGCAGAAACAAGAAGGATGAAACCTGAGCAACGAGTCTGACACAAAACTACACAAATGAGATACAAGATGATAAAAACAAACGAAAAAATGACAAAAATGACACACAAAACAAAACAAACCAGACACAAAATGATAAAAACAAGACATGAAATGACAAAAATGAGACACAAATGAGACACAAAAAAGACAAACAATACGCAAAACACCAAAAATGGGACACAAAACACAAGACAATAAAACAACAAAATCCAGTAAAAAAAAAACAAACAACAAAATGGGACATAAAACAAAACAAACGAGACATGAAATGACAAAAATGAGACAAAAAAACAACAAAAATGAGACACAAAATGACAAAAATGAGACAAAAATGAGACAAAAAAGAGACAAACAACAACACAAATAAGACACAAAATGACAAAAATCTGACAAAAATGTAAAAAAAAAAAAGACACAAAAGACAAAAATGAGACAAAATGACAAAAACCAGACAGAAAACAACGACGAGACACAAAACTAACATCGGATTCTTTTTGAGCCATTTTTGTTAAACAGTTCTGAGATATTTCAGGTAATTCTGAGTAATTTTACTTCCTGGAGTCCCATCATCATCCTCATTTAGAAACTGTGGACTCTTTTCATTCTGAGGCCCATAATTGTTCCTTAGAGTCATTTTAGACGGCATTTGTCTCAGTTTCAACAACGTTGGACTATTTTTGGACAGCTTATGAGTTGTTGTGGACAGTTTTCAGTTAATTCCAGTTGGAAGTCAACTCTGTCTGATTTTGGACAAATTTCAAGTAATATTGGACAAAACTCAAACCATCTCTGGTAAAATGTCGACCAAAGACTGAAGATTTTGCACTTTTTTCAATTTTCAAGGACCAATAATTATTCATTTTATTTGCCATTATACACCAATATTTATCTTATTTTGCACAAGTTTTAAGTCATTTAGCGCCGTCTTTACCTTATTTTGGACAATTGTTTTTTGCCATTTCGGACAAATTTGAAGATTCAAATCATCTTTGGTGGAATGTGGACCAGAGACTGTATTTTAGTAGAAACATGGATCCATCCATAGATAAACACTGAGAGGAACTTTATGGAGACACTAGACCAGCCTGGATTGGAGGTTATAAACTTGTTTTTTCCATTTTCAAGGACCAGTAATTATTAATTATTGTTAATTTGCACAATTTGAAGTCATTTCTGGACAAATTTTATAAATTTTAGAGTTATTGGGGGATCACTGTCAATCATTTTGGACAATTTTAAGCCAATTTTAGATACACTTTGGTAATCTGTTAAATCATTTTTGAAGATTTTTGAGTCATTTTGGACACATTTCAAGTAATTTAGGACAAATGATGAGACATTTTGGAATTGGAAATTTCAGTCATTTTGGACAAATTTTATGTAATTTTTTTAACAATTTTTCATCATTTTGGATGAATTTTCGATAATTTTGGGTCATTTTTTTTAGAATTTGAAGACATTTCAAGAGGAAATTCAACTCATTTCATATAATTATGAGTTATTTTGAGCAAGTAAGAGTAATTTTAAACAGTTTCAAGGTTAAACATCTAAAAACTGGAAGCTTGTCTGGTCCAACTTTAACTCATCAGATTCTACTGATGTTGGAGCCTCAACAGTTGGAGAAACGTGGACCAAAGACTGGATTTTAGTAGAAATATGGATCCATTTCAGACATGCTCAGTGTCATAAAGACAAAAGACATTACAGAGAATGAAAAACAACCAAACCAAATCCACTTAAAATGATGTCTGACAACTAGGACAAAGTTTAACTTTGAACATTTCTGCAATTTTTTGATTTTCTCAGACCAATAACTCTTCATTAGTCATGTTTGATGCTTTTGAGTCATTTTAGACGAGTTTCAAGTAATTTAAACCATTTTTTAGTTATTTTATGGAGGTTTGAAGCCATTTTTGACAAATTTTGAGTGATTTTGAAAAGTTTGGAGTCATTTTAAACCATTTCTTAGGTATTTTGTAGATGGTTTTAAGGCTTTCTTGAAAAGCTTGGAGTTATTTGGCCAAGGTTTGAGTGCTTCTGGACAGTTTTCAGGTGTAAATCTATAAGAACTGGACCTTTATTAACCTGTTTGTGCTCAAAACGAAGCCGTCGTTTAGCTGCTGACGACTAATTGGCTTCCTGGAGCTCCAGCAGCAGGTTTCGTGTCTCCAGGGTCTCGTCTCTCAGACATCCAGGCCTCGGTTGGTCTGATTCGCCCCCAGAAGGGAAGCTTTGGAAACAAACAGGAGCCACGGATGCAAATGTGTTGTTGGAGGAGGAGGAATGTGTTTGTGTGAATATTTTAAAGCGCTGACGGATATCTGGAGCATCGTTCTGCACAAAGACGACATTTGCATGAAGATGTAATTTATTTCTGCTTCTGTGGAGGAAAAGGTCACGGAGGAGAAGACGTTTAGCGTTGGTTTGTTTCTCCCAGAGCACATTTCATCTCCTGCAGGACGAATCAGGAGCTTTTACAACCACTTCGCTTTTGTAGTTTTTAATCTTTAACCTGTGAATTCAGCAGCTGCAGCTCGGATTTATTCAGATTCTTACAAGGTTTCGACTAGTTAGAGTTCATTTAGAGAATAGTTTCATCAGATCAGGACGACTGAATGGATCCAGCAGAGAATGTTTCTTATCAATCCTTAAAAATGGGGGGGTGGAGTGAAAAACCTCCAATCCAGGCTGGCTTAGTGTCTCCTTGAAGTTCCTGTAAGTGTTTATCAATGGATGGATCCATATTTCTACTACAATACAGTCTTTGGTCCACATTTCACCAGATATGACTTGAGTCTTGTCCAAAATCACTCAAAATCTGTCCAAAACACAATAAAAATGTTCCAAAATTATTTAAAACTCGTCACAAAAGACTTAAAATAGGTGCAAGAAGACAAAGACGTGTCCAATATTTGTCAGAAATCACATAAATTAGCCTTAAATGACCTGAAACCCATCAGAAATCCATTAAAATGAGTCCAAAATGATTTGAAAAGTATCCAAAATTACAACAATGAGTAATTACTGGTAACTTAAAATGGGAAAAAAGTTTAAAACATTCAATCCCGGCTGGTCTAGTGTCTCCATAAAGTTCCTGTAAGTTTTTATATCTGGATGGATCCATGTTTCTACTAAAATCCAGTCTTTGGTCCACATTTCTCCAACTGTTGAGGCTCTAACATCAGTAGAATCTGATGGGTGAAAGTTGGACCAGACAAGCTTCCAGTTTTTAGATGTTTAAACTTGAATCTCGTCCTGAATATCTTCATATTGTCGATGGGACCAGCTGAGGTTCACAGATATCTCAGAGCTAGCAGCATTCTGAGGACAGCAGGAATCACAGAAACCAGAGAACAGAAACAGAAACTAAGGCGTCCGCTGGATTCAGAGGATTTGGACACGACTCAAAGCTGCAGGAATCCTCTGAAAAGCTCAACAAACCAGAAGACAAAGGCAGCGAACCAGAGGAGGAAACTCCAGAGACGTAAAGAGGATTCAGGGCTGGGAGCAGAATTTAGCTTTTAAACCCTCGAGTGACGTTCTCCTAAATACAACCAACACACCGGAAAACCTTTCTGATTCTGAGAAGAAAAACTGTAAAACTGGAATGAGGATGTGGGTCAGTTCAGACAGAAGTCATTAAACTCCACCTCAGGTTGGACTCGTTTGTTGGTTAAACTGAAAACTGAGTTCTGACAATATTTGGACTGAATCACACAAATTTGTCCAAAATGACTTGATGCTTTTCAAAATCAATCAGGAATTGTCCAAAAGACTTTAAACGTGTCCAAAAAAGCTCTAAATTGGTCCAAAACGAGTTGACATTTGTACAAAATCACACTAAATGTCTCCAGAAGCACACAAATTTCTCTAAAATGACTTGAAGTTTGTCCAAAATCACAGAATTTGTCCAAAATCACAAAATCTTGCCAAAAATTACTTGAAATTTGTCCAACATTTGTCATAAATTACATAAATTCGTCTTAAATGACCTGAAACCCATCAGAAATCTATTAAAATTAGTCCAAAATGATTTGAAATGTGTCCAAAATTACAACAATGAATAATTATTGGACCTTGAAAATGGGAAAAAGCTGCTAAAGCTCCATTCCAGGCTGGTCTAGTGTCTCCATAAAGTTCCTGTACATCTATATCTATGGATGGATCCATGTTTCTACTAAAATCCAGTCTCTGGTCCACGTTTCTCCAACTGTTGAGGCTCTAACATCAGTAGAATCTGATGGGTTAAAGTCTGACAAGACAAGGTTCCAGTTTTTGTTAGGTTTTTTTTGTTATTTTGACATGAAATGTCCCAAAAATCACTCATAACTTTTCCAAAATGACAGCATTGAATAATTATTGACCCTTGAAGCTGATAAAAATGTACATTGTTCCTCTCTTGGATGACAGGATTCAGTATTTGATGAGAAAGTGACGTTTTTCTCTGCGGTTTTCCATTTTCTACGTGTTATTTTAGCCACCTGGCAGACTGGAGATGGAGGGAAACGAGGACACGAAGCCGTAGAAAGAATTTCAATGATCTGAGACGACGACTTCCCTGATTGAGATTCTCTCCGTTAACAAATCAATGGACCGACGTCGATCCTCCTGGTTCAGAAAGTTCAGCTAAACAGAACCTCAGACGTCGATACGAAGTAGAACTTCTGCTGCTGGAGACAGAAAGTCACTCTTTATGATCCAAACCTTCAAGAAAAGTTTCACTAGTAGAGAACCAGATGAACCATGGAGGTCTGATTGTTTTCACAGGATCTGGTTTGTTTTTGATGTATTTTGATGAAAATATTACAACTGTAAACACAGATTTGCTATTTTTGATTCTTCTAAATGGTAATTTGATCTTTTGCAAAACTTAAATGCAAAATTAAACTGTTTAACTGTGTTTAAATCTGCTAAAAGTGTTATTATTGACAGATATTTACTGTTATTTTCACCATTTCAAAGTCTTTGAATGTTACAACATAACACAACTTTTAACTGCTTTTTTTTGTTCTTTTACAGCATTTGACTGTAAAAATCACACCGTTTAACTGTAAATTGTAAAATAAATTGTTAAAAAACACAATTTTCTTACAGATATTTACAGTTTTTGAATGGTACAGTATTTTTAACATGTTTTTCTGCCAGATTTTCACAGGTTTTTCGCTTGATTCTTGTTTTTGTCTGCTTGTTTCTCTACAACGCTGCAAACTTTAATTCTGTCTGAGAGGCTAAAAAAATGGATTCATTGGAGGGTTTTACATCAACATGAATTGAGAGGATCCATGAAGAAGGAAGTTCTTCCTCTAGTAGCAGAACCTTCAAGCTCCACTCATCACATGGACAAAGAAAAGGTTCTGGAGGAAATTTCTGAGGTCAGATGGAACAAAAACTGAAGGTGAGGCTTTTAACCCCAAGAACACCAAACCTACCATCCAGCATGGTGGTGGCAGCATCATGCTGTGGGGCTTTCTAGAAGAGCTTCTGGACTGGTTTCAGACTGTTTTCTGATTGATCTGAACTTTTTTTGTACTGGTTTAGGTTTGATTTTGGTCCTGGTTTTAGACCTTTTTGAGGACTGGTTTCAGACGGTCTTGGGCGGGTCTTGGACTTTTTAGGAGTAGTTTAGGCTTGGTTTTGGTCCTGATACTGTATGGATTTTTGACTTTTTTTAGGACTGGTTTTGGACTAATTCTAAAACTGGTTTTAGTTTTGGTTTTGGACTGGTTTTAGACCTGTTTTAGGACTGGTTTAGTACTGGTTTCAGACTGTATTCCGACTTGTTCTGAGCATTTTTTATGGATTGGTTTAGGGTTGGTTTTGGTCCCGGTTTGAAACCTTTTTGAGGACTGGTTTCAGACGGTCTTTGGCGGATCTCAGACTTCTTTTTAACCCCAAGAACACCAAACCTACCATCCAGCATGGTGGTGGCAGTATCATGCTCTGTGGAACTGCAGTTTTCCACAGAGTAAATGGAATAAAGGGCTGTTAAATGCGATGCAGCAACAACAGAGCCTGAAAGCTGCTTATCCTCTCAGACAGGACTGATGTTTGCAGAGGAACACACTGTCGCTGCTTTGGTTTGCGTTAAAGAACGGTTGTTGTTGTTGTTTAATGTCTGGCTGCAGCTTTGTGTTTGTGTTTGCTGGCAGCAGAACCATGGATCTAAAATTATCCACCAGTTTGGTCAGCACGCCGCTGCACATTCCCGAGGCTGAAGCCAACGCAGCGATTCGTGTCCGTTTGCCAGCTCGCCCTTTCGTCCTGACCTGCCAGAATGAATCTGTGCTGCTAGCGCTCAGCTATCTGCCCCAGCTACGCCACACGTCCTGGTTTATTAAGCCACCGCCGGCTCATTCCTGGCTGGTTTGCACATCATAGGAGCACTAATTTAGCAAAATAAGCCACAGCTCCGGGGCGAGACCAAAATTCTCACATCGACTGTCGAACAAAAGGACGTAAGAACCCAAACTAACTGTGTTACGTTCTCCTGTTAGAAAGCCTTCCAGGAGCTGTGACCACCAACCAGCTGGCAGCTTCTCACACTTACTGGCATGAAATGAGCTCAAACACTCACTTCTGTGGTGTTATTGTGCTGCTGCACAAAGCTGAAACTAAAGGTTGAATATCTGCAGAAATAAAACGTCCAGCAGCCTGGAAATGAGATGAGAAACGATGGAACAGTTTCATTAGATCAGAATGATTACAACGGATCCAGGAGAGGATAGAGTTTAATTACTGGTCTGGCAAAGTGAAAGAAAGTTCAAAATGTTCAAACAAAGGAGGTATAGTGTTTCCATAAAGTTCCTGTAAGTGTTTATCTATGGATGGATCCATGTTTCTACTAAAATACAGTCTTTGGTCCACATTTCACCAATTATGACCTGAATCTTGGCTGAAAATACTTAAAAATTGTCCAGAATCACTCAAAATGTGTCCAAAATACGTTAAAAATGTTCCAAAACGACTAAAGTAGGTGCAGGAAGACAAAGATGGTCAAAAATGACTCAAAACTGTCCAAAATGACTTGAAACTTGTCTAGAATCACTCAGAATTAGTTCAAAATCAGATAAAGATGGTCTAATATAAATCAAATTTGTCTAAAATGACAATAATGACAAATGTTTGGACCTTTAAAATGGAAATTAGCTCAACATTTCCAGTCCAGGTTGGTCTAGTGTCTCCATAAAGTTCCTATCAGTGTTTATCTATGGATGGATCCATGTTTCTACTAAAATCCAGTCTTTGGTCCACATTTCTCCAACTGTTGAGGCTCTAACATCAGTAGAATCTGATGTGTTAAAGTTGCACCAGACAAGGTTCCAGTTTTTAGATGTTTTCACTTGAAATTTGTCGAAAAACAATTAAAATTTTCCCAAAATGACTTGAAACTTGTTCAAAACGTCAATAATGAGAAATGTTGGTTCCTGAAAGTAGGAAAAAGTTTAAAACGTCCAATCCAGGCTGGTTTAGTGTCTCCATAAAGCTCCTGTAAGTATCTATCTGTGGATGGATCCATATTTCTACTAATAAATGAGCTCATAAATTCTCTTCTGTGTTCTGCTGCAGAACTCTCGATCAGGATCAAAGGAAAATCTTCCTCCAGACAGAAGTATTTGCTGCTGAATGAAAATATTCCTCCTCTGACTGCAGATCGATGAGCAAACATCCATCACAGCGCCGCTAATCTCCTGATGAGGAACCGACATGAGCCACTCCCACTTTCATTCCAGCTGCCACACAGGCTCATAAATTAAAAGGCAGCGTACGACATCATTCCTGGGAGCCAATCACAGGGCGACAGCGGCCATATTAGACCTGCAGGGGGCCGATCAATACGCCACCCTTAGGAGTCAGGAATCCACTCTGCTGCTGAAGGACGTCATGGAAGAACATAAAGTCTCACGATTCAGACTCAAATAACACAAAAACAAAAACCTGAACCCCCAGAACCTCCTCAGAACATCTGGTTCTTCATCTCCAGTAACTTCATCAATGATCAGAGTTCTACCTTCATATTTCCAGAGTTCCAGGTCCTTGAAGTCCATAGAGGAGAACGTCCCCTGGAGAAAGTTCTAGAGTAGACCTACCGACAACCAAACTTACCACAAAACAAGTGAAATTGTGCCAAAAACTCAAATTCGACACAAATAACTTGCAACATTGACCCAAAAAAGAGCCCAAACCACCCTAAAGCATTCAAATATTCCTGCAAAAACATGGAAAATCACCACAAAAACAGCAAAATTTACCACGAAAAGGACCAAAACTACCATCAAAACAGGTGAAATTACAACAAAAACTTAAATTCAGCACAAAAAACTTGTAAAATAAACACAAAAACAACCAACATGACACAAAATCACCCCATAAAGAGCCAAAACAACCTGGAAAGGTTCAAATATGTCAGGAAAGCACCCAAAATCACCACAAAAAGGACCAAAACTACCAGAAAAAGGACCAGAGTAACCACAAAAAGTCCCAATATCACCACAAGAAAATACCAAAATTAACAGAAAAAGAACCATAAAGGAACAAAATCACCACAAAACAGGTGAGATTGCGACAAAAAAAAATCAACCAAATAGGATTAAAGTTCCTTCCTGACCTCCTCAGAACATCTGGTTCTTCATATCAGTAACTTCATCAATGATCAGAGTTCTACCTTCATACTAGGAATATCTCCAGAGTTCCAGGTCCTTCAAGTCCATAGAGGAGAACATCCCCAGTTGTCGGTAGGTCAAATTTCAAGTCATTTTGGATCATTTTAGACTCATTCTAAACAAATTTTTCAGTCATTTTGGACATTTATTGTGTCATCCTGAACTAATGGTCTTTTTTGATCACTTTATTTGGTCATTTTAGACAAATTTTGAGTCATTTTGAACATTTTTGAGTCATTTTAGACTAATTTTCCAACTCATTTCAGACGAAGTTTGAGTCATTCTAAACTAATTTTTGAGTCATTTTGGACATTTTTCATTCATTTCATTTCATTGTTGTCCTCACATGGACTGGATGTAAACTCGGTTCCTCCAGGCGTCTCACTTTGACCAGTAGATGAATTTTTGGAGACGTTCCTCCTCAGAAGCGTCCTGATGATAATAGAGCATCTGTGTGGAGGCGTCTGAGGATGTTTTAACCGTCCGATCACATCCTGGACTCCCTGAGGTCAACACATTATCTAAATGATTTAATGTGGCTGCTGTCCTTCTCTGAATACTGAGCAGATTTTATAACCAGCACTTATTAAGTCCAGAACAGACCAGGAACTCTTCCTCTGGGTTCATCTGGAACGTCTCAGCTGCAGAATCTGGTCAGGATTTTGGTCCAAACGTGAGGATTTTTCCACCAAAGTCACGGCTTCATGTGACTGACTCTTTATAAACCGACATGTTCTGTTCCGTTTCCAGGCAACCGTTGGCTTCGTCTTCCTGCTGAACTTAAACCCTGAGAGGATCTGATGCTCTGGAAGCCAAAACCTGCTCCTCAAACACTAAAGAACCCTTCAGTGAAGCAGAAACACTCAGAGATGAACTCGTCTGTCCGCGGTGACATCTGTTGGACGGTTCATCCATGAATGCTGCTGCTGACCGTCTGCAGGGAAACAGGCCTCAGAGTACAGACGTGTTCAATAAACCACGACTACGGCGGGTTTAAATAACAAACACTTGGTGATACGAGGACTCTAACTGAAAATATATCCAGAATGAATCAACATTTGTCCAAAATTGCTCCAAAATCAATAAACATTGACAATTTTGTCTAAAATCATTCAAAATGTGTCCAAAATCAATTAACATTTGCCCAAAATAACCCTTTTTTTTTTAAATTGTTCAACATTTGTCCAAAATGACCCAATATTCATCCAAAATGAATCAAAATTGTCAATCTTGCCTAAAGTCTAAAATAAATCAACATTTGTCCAAAATGAATCAAAAATTACTCAGAATTAATAAAAATGGTAACTTAAGCCTGAAATGAATCAAATTATGTCCAAAATGAATCAACATTTGCTCAAAATGTTTTCCAAAACAAATCAGAAAAGGCCTAAAATAACTAAACAATTGTCCAAAATGACCTGAAATTAGTCCACAATTAATTTTAAAAAGTACCCAAAATGAATTAAAATTAAAAGTCCCAAATCAATCAAAATATGTCCAAAATGAATATTATCTCAAAATTGGTGAAAGAAAAAAGAATCAACATGTGTCCAAAAAATCCTAAAATTGCTGAAATGGAATCAAAAAACTACCCAGAATGATTAAAAATGGTAAATTTTGCCTAAAATCAATCAAAATATGTCCAAAATTAATCAACATTTGCTCAAGATGGTCTAAAATTGGTCCTCCATCTCTACATCCATCTCTACATCCATCTCTACATCCATCTCTACATCCATCTCTACATCCATCTCTACATCCATCTACTAAAAATCTAATTATTTGACAGATACTTGCAGTTTTTTAATGTTACCATGATTCACATCAGTTTTTTTTAACTCCCCTGTTGCTGATTTTCATCATTTTTTAAAGGATTTAGTTGTTTTTATAGTGTACTGCAAAAAAAATGCAATAAAATCCAACATCAGAGTCTGAGCATTTCATTTAGTCAGGCTGGATTCCCACCAAACTGAGCGTCTGGATGCTGGAGGTGGATTTAATGGCTAATTAACCTCCTCTGCTGCTCTCCACAGACGAGGCCTGAAGGCAGCAGAGCGGCGGCCCAGAGGAGAGACACCTGGCCTGGGCAGACGGCGGCGGCAGCCCCCTGAGGACGGAGGGACGGATGGACGGATGGACGGAGGGACGGAGGGACGGATGGACGGAGGGACGGAGGGACGGATGGACGGACGGATGGACGGAGGGACGGACGGATGGACGGAGGGACGGAGGGACGGATGGACGGAGGGACGGATGGACGGATGGACGGAGGGACGGATGGACGGAGGGACGGATGGACGGAGGGACGGATGGACGGAGGGACGGACGGATGGACGGAGGGACGGACGGATGGACGGAGGGACGGACGGATGGACGGAGGGACGGAGGGACGGATGGACGGAGGGACGGATGGACGGAGGGACAGATGGACGGATGGACGGATGGACGGAGGGACGGACGGATGGACGGAGGGACGGATGGACGGATGGACGGACGGATGGACGGAGGGACGGACGGATGGACGGAGGGACGGAGGGACGGAGGGACGGATGGACGGAGGGACGGACGGATGGACGGACGGACGGATGGACGGATGGACGGAGGGACGGATGGACGGATGGACGGAGGGACGGACGGATGGACGGAGGGACGGACGGATGGACGGAGGGACGGATGGACGGAGGGACGGACGGATGGATGGATGGACAGAGGGACGGATGGACGGAGGGACGGAGGGACGGATGGACGGAGGGACGAAGGGACGGATGGACGGAGGGACGGAGGGACGGATGGACGGATGGACGGACGGACGGATGGACGGATGGACGGATGGACGGAGCTCCAGCAGCTGTTAAAGTCTGACCAGACAAGGTTCCACTTATTACATATTTAGACTTGAAATTTCAGCCAATTTTGGACAAGATTCTTGTCATCTTTGGTAAAATTTCAACCAAAGACTGAATATTTTGCATCTCTTTCCATTTTCAAGGCACAATAATTATTCATTTTTGTGATGTCGGACAATTTTTTGTCATTTTAAACCAATATTTATCTTTGTCTTTTGGGACCAGTTTCAAGTCATGTTGGACCGTCTTTATCTCACTTTATACAACTTGTGAGTATTTTAGGACAAGTTTAAAGTCTTTCTTGGCACTTTTGAGTAACTTTAGACCATCTTATTCTTATTTTGAACAAATTTTTATTCATTTTGGACAAACTTCAAACCATTTCAGGCAAGATTCAAGTCATCTCTGGTGAAATGTGGACCAAAGACTGTATTTTAGTAGAAATATGGATCATCTACAGATAAACACTGACAGGAACTTTATGGAGACACTAGACCAGCCTGGGTTGGAGGTTTTCTGATTTTTTTTTCTACTTTTATTGGCCAATAATTATTTATCATGGGCAATTTGGGTGATTCTGAGTAATTATGGACAAAGTTTGAGTAGTTTCAGATAATTTAAAGTAATCTCAGCACTGGTTTTGGATATTTTTGAGTCATTTTTTGGACAAATTTGGAGTTATGTTGGAGAATTTTGAGTATTTTTAGACATTTTTGACATCATTTAAGCCGGATTGGAGGTCTTAGATTTTTCTTAGCATTTTAAAGGACTAATATTTAAACTGTGTCCTCTGCTGGATCCATTCAGTCATTGTGATCTGATGAAACTATTCTGTCTGTTCTCATGTCAGTTAGTTTTATTTCTAGAGATAATAAAAACATTTTCCTTCCTCTGCTTTAGAAGATGATACCTGAGTGACCGGATGTGTTTTCCAGCAGCAGAGAGACAAAAACTGCAGAAATAATCCCATAAAAAGACGCATTTGGCTCCGACACAAAGTGAAATTACTCAGCACTGGTTCCTCGACAGAACCGAGGAGGCGTCTGAACGACTGACTCAGATGCTTGAATCGTGACTTTAACAAACGCTGAAATCAGTGAAATGCCTTCTGAAACCGGTCCTTCATCATTCTGCATGAAGCGTGAGGCGTTTGGAATCAGAGAAGCTCTTTAAACTGTCTGAATCTACAGAGACCATGGAATACGTCACAGAAATGACATTTTAAGTTAAGATAGTCCTTTATTACTCCCCAGATCAGGGGAAATTTCCAGTGTTAGAGCAGCAAAAATCTTTCAGAGCAGCACTAACTACAGTTTACTACAGTAAAGATAATGATTACAGTAACATATACAACATATACATTTTCTGGATTTTTATGCTTTTAGACCAAAATATTGGAAAGTTTCCAGAAAGTTTGGTGCATTTTTTAAAACCAAAAACCATCTAT
The DNA here is from genome assembly GCA_027123335.1 of Amphiprion clarkii. Taxonomy (NCBI): domain Eukaryota; kingdom Metazoa; phylum Chordata; class Actinopteri; family Pomacentridae; genus Amphiprion; species Amphiprion clarkii. The sequence continues at coordinate 39,016,467 of CM049570.1, read as the reverse complement.
TTTCTGGTTTTCCTGTAGTTTCCTGCAGTTTCTTTAGTGTCTTTCTTCCAGCAGACACTAAAAACAGACAGAAAATTGTCCTAAATTGTTTGAAAATGACCCAATTTCTGAGTCAACAGTTGAATAAAATGATAGAAATAAATGTTTCTGAACAGAAATCAGATTCAGTGTTCAGACTGAGAAACCTGGATGGATGTAAAACTGACCTGGAGTCAGTTTTTAGCACAACTCAGATGTGTTTTGATTAAAAATTGGTGAAATTACATGAAAGTTGATTAAAACTGGACAAAAATCATCCCAAATTTTTCAATATTTGTCAAAAATGTCTCAAAAACTGTTCAACATGACAAAAGATGTCCAAAATTACACTAAATTGTCCCAATATTATCATAATTAGTCCAAGAAAAATGACAAAAACCTTCCAAAATGACTCAGTATTTCCCCAAATTATTCCAAAAAAGTTCTAAAGGACGTGAAATTTTGTCCAAAACGACTCAGAAATGATTTGCAGAATAACACAAAATTAGTCCACGATGCTTCAAAAATGATAGAAAATGACTCAAAATTCCAGAAAATGTGTCCAGAATGACATGAAATTTGTACTAAATGACTGAAAATGATCCCAAGTTGACATAAAACTTGATGAAAACGACCAGAAAACTGTGCAAAATGAGTCAGAATTCACCCAAAATTACTCAAAAATGATCCAAACTGACTGAAGATTTACAGAACAACACAAAATTAATCCATGATGCTTCAAACATGATCGAAAATGACTCAAAATTTGAGCAAAACGACTCAAAAATGATCCAAAATTACAGGAAATTAGTTCAGAATTAAATGAAAATTGTAATAACTTGCTTGAAAACGATCCAAAATGTCTGTAGTTGTGTATCTATGTTGTGTATCTATGGTTGTGTGTCTGTTGTGTAACATCTGTGGTTGTGTGTCTGCTGTGTAACATCTGTGGTTGTGTGTCTGTGTTGTGTGTCTGTTCTGTGTCTGTGTTGTGTATCTGTGGTTGTGTGTCTGTTGTGTAACATCTGTGGTTGTGTGTCTATGTTGTGTGTCTGTTGTGTATCTGGTTGTGTGTCTGTTGTGTATCTGTGGTTGTGTGTCTGTGTTGTGTGTCTGTTGTGTAACATCTGTGGTTGTGTGTCTGTGTTGTGTATCTGTGGTTGTGTATCTGTGTTGTGTGTCTGTTGTGTAACATCTGTTGTTGTGTGTCTGTTGTGTAACATCTGTGGTTGTGTGTCTGTGTTGTGTGTCTGCTGTGTAACATCTGTGGTTGTGTGTCTGTGTTGTGTGTCTGTTGTGTAACATCTGTGGTTGTGTATCTGTGTTGTGTGTGTGTTGTGTGTCTGTGTTGTGTGTCTGTTGTGTAACATCTGTGGTTGTGTGTCTGTGTTGTGTATCTGTGGTTGTGTGTCTGTGTTGTGTGTCTGTTGTGGAACATCTGTGGTTGTGTGTCTGTGTTGTGTATCTGTGGTTGTGTGTCTGTGTTGTGTGTCACATCTGTGGTTGTGTGTCTGTGTTGTGTATCTGTGGTTGTGTGTCTGTGTTGTGTGTCTGTTGTGGAACATCTGTGGTTGTGTATCTGTGTTGTGTGTCTGTGTTGTGTATCTGTGCTTGTGTGTCTGCTGTGTAACATCTGTGGTTGCTGTGTAACATCTGTGGTTGTGTGTCTGTTGTGTATCTGTGGTTGTGTGTCTGCTGTGTAACATCTGTGGTTGTGTGTCTGTGTTGTATGTCTGTGTTGTGTGTCTGTTGTGTATCTGTGGTTGTGTGTCTGCTGTGTAACATCTGTGGTTGTGTGTCTGTGTTGTGTATCTGTATTGTGTGTCTGCTGTGTAACATCTGTGGTTGTGTGTCTGTGTTGTGTATCGATGGTTTTGTATCTGTGGTTGTGTGTCTGTTGTGTATCTATGGTTGTGTGTCTGTTGTGTGTCTGTGTTGTGTATCTATGGTTGTGTATCTGTGGTTGTGTGTCTGTTGTGTAACATCTGTGGTTGTGTGTCTGTGTTGTGTGTCTGTGTTGTGTGTCTGTTGTGTATCTGTGTTGTGTGTCTGCTGTGTAACATCTGTGGCTGTGTGTCTGTATTGTGTGTCTGTTGTGTAACATCTGTGGTTGTGTGTCTGTGTTGTGTGTCTGTTGTGTAACATCTGTGGTTGTGTATGTGTGTTGTGTATCTGTGTTGTGTGTGTGTTGTGTGTCTGTGTTGTGTATCTGTTGTGTAACATCTGTGGTTGTGTGTCTGTGTTGTGTATCTGTGGTTGTGTGTCTGTGTTGTGTGTCTGTTGTGGAACATCTGTGGTTGTGTGTCTGTGTTGTGTATCTGTGGTTGTGTGTCTGCTGTGTAACATCTGTGGTTGTGTGTCTGTGTTGTATGTCTGTGTTGTGTGTCTGTTGTGTATCTGTGGTTGTGTGTCTGCTGTGTAACATCTGTGGTTGTGTGTCTGTGTTGTGTATCTGTGTTGTGTGTCTGCTGTGTAACATCTGTGGTTGTGTGTCTGTGTTGTGTATCGATGGTTTTGTATCTGTGGTTGTGTGTCTGTTGTGTATCTATGGTTGTGTGTCTGTTGTGTGTCTGTGTTGTGTATCTATGGTTGTGTATCTGTGGTTGTGTGTCTGTTGTGTAACATCTGTGGTTGTGTGTCTGTGTTGTGTGTCTGTGTTGTGTGTCTGTTGTGTATCTGTGTTGTGTGTCTGTTGTGTATCTGTGTTGTGTGTCTGCTGTGTAACATCTGTGGTTGTGTGTCTGTGTTGTGTATCTGTGTTGTGTGTCTGCTGTGTAACATCTGTGGTTGTGTATCTGGTTGTGTATCTGTGTTGTGTGTCTGCTGTGTAACATCTGTGGTTGTGTAGCTATGGTTGTGTATCTGTGTTGTGTGTCTGTTGTGTATCTATGTTGTGTGTCTGTTGTGTAACATCTGTGCTTGTGTGTCTGTGTTGTGTATCTATGGTTGTGTGTCTGTGTTGTGTATCTATGGTTGTGTATCTGTGTTGTGTGTCTGCTGTGTAACATCTGTGGTTGTGTGTCTGCTGTGTAACATCTGTGGTTGTGTGTCTGTGTTGTGTGTCTGTTCTGTGTCTGTGTTGTGTATCTGTGGTTGTGTGTCTGTTGTGTAACATCTGTGGTTGTGTGTCTATGTTGTGTGTCTGTTGTGTATCTGGTTGTGTGTCTGTTGTGTATCTGTGGTTGTGTGTCTGTGCTTGTGTGTCTGCTGTGTAACATCTGTGGTTGCTGTGTAACATCTGTGGTTGTGTGTCTGTTGTGTATCTGTGGTTGTGTGTCTGCTGTGTAACATCTGTGGTTGTGTGTCTGTGTTGTATGTCTGTGTTGTGTGTCTGTTGTGTATCTGTGGTTGTGTGTCTGCTGTGTAACATCTGTGGTTGTGTGTCTGTGTTGTGTATCTGTGTTGTGTGTCTGCTGTGTAACATCTGTGGTTGTGTGTCTGTGTTGTGTATCTATGGTTGTGTATCTGTGTTGTGTGTCTGTTGTGTATCTATGGTTGTGTGTCTGTGTTGTGTCTGTGTTGTGTATCTATGGTTGTGTATCTGTGTTGTGTGTCTGCTGTGTAACATCTGTGGTTGTGTATCTATGGTTGTGTATCTGTGGTGTGTGTCTGTTGTGTATCTGTGTTGTGTGTCTGCTGTGTAACATCTGTGGTTGTGTATCTATGGTTGTGTGTCTGTGTTGTGTATCTATGGTTGTGTATCTGTGTTGTGTGTCTGTTGTGTAACATCTGTGGTTGTGTGTCTGGTTGTGTATCTGTGTTGTGTGTCTGTTGTGTATCTGTGTTGTGTGTCTGTTGTGTAACATCTGTGGTTGTGTGTCTGTGTTGTGTATCTATGGTTGTGTATCTGTGTTGTGTGTCTGTTGTGTAACATCTGTGGTTGTGTGTCTGTGTTGTGTATCTATGGTTGTGTGTCTGTGTTGTGTGTCTGTTGTGTAACATCTGTGGTTGTGTATCTGTGTTGTGTGTCTGTTGTGTATCTGTGTTGTGTGTCTGCTGTGTAACATCTGTGGTTGTGTGTCTGTGTTGTGTATCTGTGTTGTGTGTCTGCTGTGTAACATCTGTGGTTGTGTGTCTGTGTTGTGTATCTATGGTTGTGTATCTGTGTTGTGTGTCTGCTGTGTAACATCTGTGGTTGTGTATCTGTGTTGTGTGTCTGTGTTGTGTATCTATGGTTGTGTATCTGTGTTGTGTGTCTGTTGTGTATCTGTGTTGTGTGTCTGCTGTGTAACATCTGTGGTTGTGTATCTATGGTTGTGTTTCTGTGTTGTGTGTCTGTTGTGTATCTGTGTTGTGTGTCTGCTGTGTAACATCTGTGGTTGTGTATCTGTGTTGTGTGTCTGTGTTGTGTGTCTGCTGTGTAACATCTGTGGTTGTGTAGCTATGGTTGTGTATCTGTGTTGTGTGTCTGCTGTGTAACATCTGTGGTTGTGTAGCTATGGTTGTGTATCTGTGTTGTGTGTCTGTTGTGTATCTATGTTGTGTGTCTGTTGTGTAACATCTGTGCTTGTGTGTCTGTGTTGTGTATCTATGGTTGTGTGTCTGTGTTGTGTATCTATGGTTGTGTATCTGTGTTGTGTGTCTGCTGTGTAACATCTGTGGTTGTGTATCTATGGTTGTGTGTCTGTGTTGTGTATCTATGGTTGTGTGTTTGTGTTGTGTGTCTGTTGTGTATCTGTGTTGTGTGTCTGCTGTGTAACATCTGTGGTTGTGTATCTATGGTTGTGTATCTGTGTTGTGTGTCTGTTGTGTATCTGTGTTGTGTGTCTGCTGTGTAACATCTGTGGTTGTGTATCTGTGTTTTGTATCTGTGGTGTGTGTCTGTTGTGTAACATCTATGGTTGTGTATCTGTGTTGTGTGTCTGTTGTGTAGCATCTGTGGTTGTGTATCTGTGTTGTGTGTCTGCTGTGTAACATCTGTGGTTGTGTATCTATGGTTGTGTGTCTGTGGTGTGTGTCTGTTGTGTAACATCTGTGGTTGTGTATCTGTGTTGTGTATCTGTGTTGTGTGTCTGTTGTGTAACATCTATGGTTGTGTATCTGTGGTGTGTGTCTGTTGTGTAACATCTGTGCTTGTTCCTCCATAATCTCCAGATTATTCTCTGTAATCTTTAATCCGCTGCAGATGAATAAATTCTGACCCAGAATCAGTTTGACTCTGATTGTTTGAAGTAAAAACTGACAGCGTTGGTTTTCTGCCTCATTCAGGCCGTTAAAGAACAATAATAATCATTTTAAATTAATAAAACACGTCATCCTGGTTTAATATTCTCCGGATTTCAGACCATCATCTTCTTCATCCTAATGATGGTTTATCTTTAATTTCAACATTAATATCCAGATATATATAATTATAACATTCACTTCCTGTCCAGAAAAAGTTTTTAAAAAAAAGACTGTATTTTAGTAGAAACATGGATCCATCCATAGATAGACACTTAGAGGAACTTTATGGAGACACCAGACCAGCCTGGATTGGAGGTTCTTTTTCCATTTTTTAGAGGCAATAATTCTTTTTCTCTATTGGATCCGTTCTTCTAATCTGCTGCAGAATCCTTGTTTAAAGGTGGAACTGAACTGAGATCAGTTTTTATTGAACTCAGCAGGAAGATTCTTCCTCCAGTGATTGCTGTAATTGTTGAAACCAGATTCTTTTGATCAGCATTATTGGAATGACTGGGAGCTCAGCGGGAAAAGAAGAAGATCAAAGATGGGATTTAAAACTCCTGAAGGTTAGAAATGGTTTGTGTTCATTCAGCCTCTAATCACCAGAAACAAAGCTCCATGTCACACTTTGTTTAGGTTTTCTGACGGTTTCAACGAGAGCAGCTCAGAGAAAATGACTAGAAAACATCATAGAAGCAGAATTATCATCCAGTTACATCAAATCTTCATCACGGCGACACACAGAGGAATATTAATCAACGTTTCATTAAACCAACTGGGCCGGCTGGAATATTCACGTTTAGAAACGTCCAAAACATTTTTGGAATAATTTGGGGAAATACTGAGGCATTTTGGAAGGTTTTGTCATTTTTTGGACAAATTTCAATAATTTTGGGACAATTTAGTGTAATTTTGGACATCTTTTGTCATGTTCAACAGTTTTTGAGACATTTTTGACAAATATTGAAAAATTTGGGATGATTGTTGTGTAATTTTATCCAAGTTTCATCTCATATTGACCAATTTTTAATAAAACCACATCTGAGTTGTGGTAAAAACAGACTCCAGATCAGTTTTTCAGTCTAAACACTGAATCTGGTTTCTGTTCAGAAACATTTTTTTCTATCATTTTATTCAACTGTTGACTCAGAAATTGGAGCATTTTCAAGCAGTTCAGGACAATTTTCATTTCATTTTCAACACATTTCCTGTAATTTTGGGTCGTTTTTGAGTCATTTTGCTCAATTCTTGAGTCATTTTCTATCATGTTTGAAGCATCGTGGACTAATTTTGTGTCGTTCTGCAAATCTTCAGGCAGTTTGGATCATTTTTGAGTCATTTTGGGTGAATTCTGACTCATTTTGGACAATTTTCTTTTTCTGAATAATTTTCTGCACTTAGGGGCAAATTTAGGATTATTTTTGCCTAATTTTAAACACTTTTGTGTCATTTTTGGTTGCAGGGTAGTTTGGACAAACGTCCAGCAGATAGAACCAGGACATTTAGGGGGAGAAACACATCTGAGTTCTGGTCAAAACTGACCCCACATCAGTTTTACATCCATGCAGGCGTCAGGAGGTCTAATCAGAACTATTTATGTTCAGAATTAATTCCTTCCTAAGTAGAACATTGTGTTTTGAGCCTTAGAGAAGTGAATGTTAGCTGATAGCCGTTAGCTGTTAGCCGTTAGCGTAGCTGGAGGAGTTTATCTTCCTGCTGCCTGGAGACGTTTCTGCTCTAGTTCCATTTATTCTGACTTTTAGAGAGGAGTTAAATAAATGTTCCAACAGAAGGAGAACAGAACCAAACCTCTTCAGCTCTAACGTTGTTTACGTTGTTTATGTGGAGCTACAAGGACAAACATTTTTATTTACCAGGGGTTGGACTCACGAAACTCCACTCCTTGACTTTTTATTTTCCTCTAACAGTCTTTTCACGGAATAAAAGTCGAGGAAAATCTGTAGACAGAAGAAGAAAAGAGTGGAAACTGTGGAGCGTTGAGTTCACGAGAACATCTTTATTTACCGTCGATCGAAAAGTCCTGGGACTGTCTGTTGTTTAGCTTCACATATTGATCGATTTGTGTCACATTTTGGTTGTTTTGAGTCGCATTTTAGTCATTTTATGTTAATTTTGGACGTTTTGTGTCACATTTTCGTTCTTCTGTGTCACATTTTGGTCGTTTTAGATCAGATTTGGTCATTTTATATTCATTTTGGTTGATTTGTGTCACTTGTTGGTCATCTTGTGTCACATTTCTGTTTATTTTAAACCTTTTTGTGATCATTTTGTGTCACATTCTGGTCGTCTTGTCTGAAAGTTTTCTGAATGTTTCCTCTTTAGTCTTTAGAATAGTTTGTTCAGAGCGGATTGAGGAAACGGTTTAATGTTTATCTGCTCTATTAATGCAGCAGAGTGTGAAGTGTGTAGATGTGTGTGTTTGTGTGTGTAAAGTGTGTATTTTCTCCCTGAAGACTCACAATCGACTCCTGTTGCTACACAAACAGCAGCAAACACACAAACAGGTGATTTTGTGTCACATTTCAGTCGTTTCGTGTTTCATTCTGGTTCAATTTAATTCAGTTTTATTTATATGACGCCAACTGCAGTCAAACTGTCTCAGATGCTTTCCAGAACCCATACGCCTGGTGTGGTATGTGCCACATTTGAACTATTTTGTGTCACATTTTGATCATTTTGTGTCACATTTGAACTATTTTGTGTCACACCGTGGTTATTTTATATCACATTTTGGGTGTTTTACATATTTCTGAGGTTGTTTTCCATCACATCTGGTTCACTTGTGTCATATTTGGGTTGTTTTTTGTCCTTTTGGAGGTTTTTCTGCGTCACATGAGAGAATTAAATTCCACTTCACCTCAGGCTGAGGCCAGCTGCAGCTTCTCCTCGTCTGCAGACGGATGGTTTTGTGTTTTGGAAGCAGCGACGGCAGCTTTTAAATTTCCATCACATTCAATCACTCCTCCTGTTCTGCACTTTTCTGTGGAAGTCGCTGCAATCTGTCTGCTGAGACGGTTCACAAAGATCATTCATGATTCAGGAGGCAGAGAAATAACAATCAATGAAGGCAGCATCAGAATCCGGTTTTAGTGTCATTATCGGTACGACTGGTGGTGATTTAGGTCCCACTTTATTCGTCTGGAGCTTCCAGGGCGGTGGGTTGCTGCTGCAGAGACACACATTTAGGCTCTTTTCACATCATTTTGGGGCATATTTTAGTCGTTCTCCAGTTGTTTTTCATGTTTTCGGGGGTTTATGCATCACATTTCGGTTGTTTCACATCTTTTCATGCCCATTTTCTCCCACATTTTGGTCTTTTTTGTCACATTTTGGTCACTTTGTGTCACATTTTGGTCTTTTTGTTTCACATTGTGGTTGTTAAACATCTTTTTGTGATGGTTTTATCTCACATTTGGGTCATTTTGTGACATATTTTGGTTGTTTTTTAGCACATTTTGGTCATTTTACATTTCATTTTGGTTGTTTTTCATGTGTTTGAGGGTTTTTGTGTCACATTTGGGTTGTTTTCTTCAATAGTTTGTTTAATTTACGTCATTTTCTGGTCATTATAAAACAGCGTTACTTTTAAACCGACAACTCAATAAGAAAAGTGTGGTTTTACCTTATTCCTTCACTACCTGGTTTATATCCAAACCAGGTAGTGAAGGTCTCAGTCAGGACTCATTCTTTCATTCAGTCAATAAACTAATTATCTCATCCCGTCTCCATTATAAAGTTCTATTTCTATTCAAGGCCGCTGTGATTAATTCATTTGACTCTAACTCCTGCGTTATGAAACATGACTTTTATTTACTTTTATTCCAGCATAATTAGATAATTTGTCTGATTCGTGTATAATTTACTGCTGGTAATTAGAACTGGCAGGTGAGCTGTTAGCTGATCTAAGAGATGGGTGAGGTTCAGGGAAGCGTTTAGTGGTTCTGGATGGTTACAAAAGGGTGTAAAATAAGCAGAATGTGACACAAAGTGACCGAAATGTGACACGAAATGACTACAGAAAGATTGAAAACAACCAAAACATGAAACACAACAACTAGATATGACACAAAATGACAAAAATGTGACATAAAATGACCACAAAAAGATATAAAACAGCTTAAATATGACACGAGAGCCATAAATATAAAAAGATGCCAATAATGTGAAACCAAACAACCAAAATGATCAAAATGTGAGAGAAAATGGCCACTAAAAGATAAAACGGCTAAAATGTGACACAAAAGAATCAAAATATTAAACAATCTAACAGTCTGGACCAGATCTAGACCCTCTGGATCATATCTAGACTTCTTGGTGGTTAGTTTTAGACCCTCTGGATCCCATCTAGACCTCTTGGTGGTTAGTTTTAGACCCTCTGGATCATATCTCGACTTCTTGGTGGTTAGTTTTAGACCCTCTGGATCCCATCTAGACCTCTTGGTGGTTAGTTTTAGACCCTCTGGATCCCATCTAGACCTCTTGGTGGTTAGTTTTAGACCCTCTGGATCATATCTAGACCTCTTGGTGGTTAGTTTTAGACCCTCTGGATCATATCTAGACCTCTTGGTGGTTAGTTTTAGACCCTCTGGATCATATCTAGACCTCTTGGTGGTTAGTTTTAGACCCTCTGGATCCCATCTAGACCTCTTGGTGGTTAGTTTTAGACCCTCTGGATCCCATCTAGACCTCTTGGTGGTTAGTTTTAGACCCTCTGGATCATATCTAGACCTCTTGGTGGTTAGTTTTAGACCCTCTGGATCCCATCTAGACCTCTTGGTGGTTAGTTTTAGACCCTCTGGATCATATCTAGACCTCTTGGTGGTTAGTTTTAGACCCTCTGGATCATATCTAGACCTCTTGGTGGTTAGTTTTAGACCCTCTGGATCCCATCTAGACCTCTTGGTGGTTTGTTTTAGACCCTCTGGATCATATCTAGACCTCTTGGTGGTTAGTTTTAGACCCTCTGGATCCCATCTAGACCTCTTGGTGGTTAGTTTTAGACCCTCTGGATCCCATCTAGACCTCTTGGTGGTTAGTTTTAGACCCTCTGGATCATATCTAGACCTCTTGGTGGTTTGTTTTAGACCCTCTGGATCATATCTAGACCTCTTGGTGGTTTGTTTTAGACCCTCTGGATCATATCTAGACTTCTTGGTGGTTAGTTTTAGACCCTCTGGATCATATCTAGACCTCTTGGTGGTTAGTTTTAGACCCTCTGGATCATATCTAGACTTCTTGGTGGTTAGTTTTAGACCCTCTGGATCCCATCTAGACCTCTTGGTGGTTAGTTTTAGACCCTCTGGATCATATCTAGACCTCTTGGTGGTTAGTTTTAGACCCTCTGGATCATATCTAGACCTCTTGGTGGTTAGTTTTAGACCCTCTGGATCCCATCTAGACCTCTTGGTGGTTAGTTTTAGACCCTCTGGATCATATCTAGACCTCTTGGTGGTTAGTTTTAGACCCTCTGGATCATATCTAGACCTCTTGGTGGTTAGTTTTAGACCCTCTGGATCCCATCTAGACCTCTTGGTGGTTAGTTTTAGACCCTCTGGATCATATCTAGACCTCTTGGTGGTTAGTTTTAGACCCTCTGGATCCCATCTAGACCTCTTGGTGGTTAGTTTTAGTTCTTCGGGGACTCTTGTCTTCACACCCAGCAGCAGATTTTAATGAGATATTCCCCTGAAAGCTCCAGGAAGTCCTCAGCACTCTAAACACACTGAAGCATTTTCTAATTAGCGCATTAATTAGCTGAATGAATGACCTCATTAGCATAGCTGATTATTTCCAGGATGTCACGCTGATTATTATGGGCTGTCGGGAGGCAGAGAGTTTCTAATTCACAGATTAACTTCCAACACTCGACTGCACCGAGGAGGAAACTCAACAAAATAAAAGCAGGAAGAGCTTCAAGCTAAGACACAAAGTACTCGATGTACTGCGAAGACAGAAGTACAAATACTGAAGTACGACACCAGGAAACAGGATCTGGTCTTCATTATCAGTCCAACTTCTGCTCCGATCCACACAAGTCCATTTTGATCTTTTTATGTCACATTTTGGTCATTTTGTGTCACATTTTGGGATTTTTGTGTCATATTTTGGTCACTTTGTGTCACATTGTGATCTTCTTATGTCACATTTTGGTTGTTTTGTGACATTTCGGTTGTTTTGTGTCACATTTTGGTCTTTTTATGTCACATTTTGGTCGTTTTGTTTCACATTTTGGTCACTTTGTGTCACATTGTGGTCACTTTGTGTCACATTTTGGTCCTTTTGTGTCATATTTTGGTCATTTTGTGTCACATTTTGGTCGTTTTGCGACACATTTTGGTTGTTTTGTGTCACATTTTGGTCTTTTTATGTCACATTTTGGTCTTTTTATGTCACATTTTGGTCGTTTTGTTTCACATTTTGGTCATTTTGTGTCACATTTTGGGATTTTTGTGTCATATTTTGGTCACTTTGTGTCACATTTTGGTCATTTTGCGTCATATTTTGGTCATTTTGTGTCATATTTTGGTCATTTTGTGTCACATTTTGGGCTTTTTGTGTCATATTTTGGTTGTTTTGTGTCACATTTTGGTCTTTTTATGTCACATTTTGGTCGTTTTGTTTCACATTTTGGTCATTTTGTGTCACATTTTGGGCTTTTTGTGTCATATTTTGGTCACTTTGTGTCACATTTTGGGCTTTTTGTGTCACATTTTGGTCTTTTTATGTCACATTTTGGTCGTTTTGTGTTACATTTTGATCTTTTTATGTCACATTCTGGTTGTTTTGTTTCACAGTTTGGTTGTTTTGTGTCACATTTTGGTCTTTTTATGTCACATTTTGGTCATTTTGCGTCACTTTGAGTTGTTTTGTGTCGCATTTTGTTCTTTAAAAAACTGCAGCCTGGTGACAGACTCAGACTTTTTTCTGACTTCACAGGATGGAGGAGTTTTGATAAGAGGAAGTTCACCGCGTCCTCTTCTGAATTCATTCTGAAAATCTGCGAGCGTCGCCCTCCGCTGGGAAAAATAAAGATGGAAGTGTTTGGGTGAGAGACGGCGGCGTGGGATTCCCTTCACGTCAAAGACTTCCAGGAATCAAACGGTGGTTTGAAACGGAGCAGAGAGGCTGCAGGATCTGAAGGCAGGAAGGCGGTGGGTGGTAAACTCACTCATCTTAGATAATCTCTGCACAGCAAAAAGCCAAGTGTGGAAAAAGGCCTTCTGTGTTGGAAGATTATCACACAGTACAGAGCTGCAGAGGACCAGGTGCTCACTTCTCTGTGAGGATGAGGAGAATCGATGCCGCTGGAATCTGGGTCGGGGCCAGAAGACGAGTGTTTGCTGTTAAACCTGCAGAACGTTCTGCATCAGCTCCACATTTCCACTGCAACGGCTCAGTATTTACACAACGATTCATTTCAACACACCGAGTCCCGCTGTTTAGTCTCACCAACAGATAGTTTCCTCATGAATCTGATAATCCAGTTAAACAAACACAGCCGACAGACATTCAAGGAAAAGTCTGGTTTAGAACAACTAGCCTGGAAATGACAAAAAGACCAAAACATGACAACAATTATAAAACTAGATTAAAACGACCAAAATGTGAAACAGAATGACCATAAAGAGATATAAAGCAACCAATATATGACACAAAATGACCATAAAAAGACATTAAGCAACCACAATTTGACATAAAAATCATAAAAATCTATTAAAACGACCACAACATGACACAAAAAAAACCAAAAACAAAATATAACCACTGTTTTGGTCGTTTTGTGTCACATTTTGGTTGTTTAGCTTCACATTTTGGTCGTTTTGTGTCACATTTTGGTCGTTTTGTGTCACATTGTGGTTGTTTAGCTTCACATTTTGGTCGTTTTGTGTCACATTGTGGTTGTTTAGCTTCACATTTTGGTCGTTTTGTGTCACATTTTGGTTGTTTAGCTTCACATTTTGGTCGTTTTGTGTCACATTGTGGTTGTTTAGCTTCACATTTTGGTCGTTTTGTGTCACATTGTGGTTGTTTAGCTTCACATTTTGGTCGTTTTGTGTCACATTTTGGTTGTTTAGCTTCACATTTTGGTCGTTTTGTGTCACATTGTGGTTGTTTAGCTTCACATTTTGGTCGTTTTGTGTCACATTTTGGTTGTTTAGCTTCACATTTTGGTCATTTTGTGTCACATTTTACAATTATGAACACATCTGGAGTCTGGAGCATTAAATTGCTGATAACTTGGAAGTTCAAGGCTCCAACTGGCTCCACTCTCAATCAGCTTCTCTAAACTTTTCTGAGTTTCACCGGTCCAAATAGATTAAATCCTGCCGATAACGAGGTTTGTGAGGCTCAGAAATGATTCTTTCTTATCATTTTATTGACTGTGTGTTGGACTTGTGTGGATCAGAGCAGAAGTTGGACTGATGCCCTTCGCCTCGACAACAAACCTCCACACAGCCCAGTGATTGGTGTTTCCACGTTCCCCCATGTCTACCTCCCTTCATTTCCTGCTATCTTTCCACAATCAACTCCACAATAAAGGAGTTCTTTTCCCTCTCAGACGCTGCCCTTCCTCCGTGATGGAGGTTATTGGTGCCGTCTGAGGCCAGAACCACTGCAGGCACTTCTGATTGTAGAGCTGAAAAAGAACAGACAGCTCCTCTGGATGTTCTCTGGAGCTTTAAACAAACCACTAGAGATGCATTTTCTAATCTCTTTTTATACAGAAAGATGCACTGATGAAAAATTACTCATCCTAAAGATCATACAAGGATCTTTATGAGAGATTAAAAAAAAATAATAAAACTTGTGAATATTTTCAGAGTTCCAGGTCCTTGAAGTCCATAGAGGTGGGTCCAGAATTATCACTTTTTAATGGACTTCTTCAGAACTTCATCAGTCCAGCAGATACACATCTGAGTTCTGGTAAAAACTGACACCAGATCAGTTTAAATCCATCCAGGTGAGAACAAGATCGACATTAAAAATGTCCAAAATGACTCAAAAATAATGAATAATTACATAAAATTAATTTAGAATGACATGAAATTTGGCCTAAATGACTCAAAAACAACCCCAAAGACACAGACATGATCAAAAATGAGGAGAAATGATCCAAGTTGACATAAAACTTGCTGAAAATGAACAGAAAATTGTCTAAAATGAGTCAGAATTCACCCAAAATGACTCAAAAATGATCTAAACTGACTAAAGATTTGCAGAACGACACTAAATTAGTCCACGATGCTTCAGAAATGGAGAAAATGACTCAAAATTTGAGCAAAACAACTTGAAAATGATCCAAAATTACATGAAATTAGTTGAAAATGAATTGAAAAATGTCTTAAAATTGCTTGAAGATGATCCAATTTCTGATTCAACAATTGTCTAAAATTATAGAATAAAATGGTTCTGATCAGAAACCAGATTCAGTGTTTAGATTGAGACACCTGGATGGATGTAAAACTGATCTGGGGTCAGTTTTTACCACAACTCAGATGTGTTTTTATTAAAAATAGGTTGAATTAAATGAAACTTGGCCCAAACTTTTCAATATTTGTCAAAAATGTCTCAAAAACTGTTCAAAATGACAAAAGATGTCCAAAATTACATTAAATTGTCCCAAAATTATTAAAATTTGTCCAAAAAAGTGACAAACACCTTCCAAAATGATTCAATATTTCCCCAAATTATTCCAAAGATGTTCTAAAGGACGTGAAATTTTGTCATAAATGACTCGAAAATTGTTGATCAGTTTTTACCAGAACTCAGATGTTTCTCTTCCTAAATGTCATGGTTTGATCTGCTGGACTGATGAAGTTCTGAGGCTCAGAAATGATGGAAAAAGTCCATTAAAAAGTGACAAATCTGGACCCACCTCTATGGACTTCAAGGACCTGGAATGTTCTCAGTGAGACTAAACTGAAAGACTGGAAGCAGGAAAGGAGAACGTCCCCTGGAGAAAGTTCTAGAGTAGACCTACAGACAACTGGAGAAACTTCTAGAGTAGAACTACCGACAACTGGAGAAAGTTCTAGAGTAGACCTACCGACAGCTGGAGAAACTTCTAGAGTAGACCTACTGACAACTGGAGAAAGTTGTAGAGTAGACCTACTGACAACTGGAGAAACTTCTAGAGTAGACCTACTGACAACTGGAGAAAGTTCTAGAGTAGACCTACCGACAGCTGGAGAAAGTTCTAGAGTAGACCTACCGACAACTGGAGAAAGTTCTAGAGTAGACCTACCTACAACTGGAGCAAGTTCTAGAGTAGACCTACTGACAACTGGAGAAAGTTCTAGAGTAGAACTACCGACAACTGGAGAAAGTTCTAGAGTAGACCTACCGACAGCTGGAGAAAGTTCTAGAGTAGAACTACCGACAACTGGAGAAAGTTCTAGAGTAGACCTACCGACAACTGACAGACAGGTCTACTCTAGAACTTTCTCCAGTTGTCTGTAGGTCTACTCTAGAACTTTCTCCAGGGGACGTTCTCCTCCATGGACTTCAAGGACCTGGAACTCTGGAAATATTCCCAGGATGAAGGTAGAACTCTGATCATTGATAAAGTTACTGCAGATGAAGAACCAGATGTTTTGAGGAGGTCAGGAAGGAACTTTAATCCTATTTGGTTGATCTTTTTGTGCTGAATTTGAGTTTTTTGTAGCAATTTCACCTGTTTTGTTTTTAGTTTATTGTTTGTCTTGACATCTGTCTGTTCTGAGAGGACTTCCTCTGTTCAGTTTGTTGTTTTAAAATCAGCTCTCTGAATAAATCTGGGTTGGCCGTGAGGTAAAGCTCCGACTGTGGCCCTCCACGGTGTGATCAGCGGTGTTGGCTGCTATAACGAGCTAACAGAACAGCCTCGGGGCAGAGACGCTGCTTTCTGTCGGTACAACCACTGCAGAGCAACAGCAACGCATCCCACTGATCCCGGCGTCGTTCCAGTGACCTCGGACGTAACCTGAACCCACCGCCAAGCCTCCGGTGATGCAAACACTGCAGACGTTCAAGAAAGATCAAAATGTGACACAAAGTTACCACAAAATGTCATAAAACAACTTAAATGTGACACAAAGTTACCACAAAACGACATAAAACAACTTAAATATGACACAAGAACCACAAATATATATTAAAATCACCAAAATGTGACACAAAATGACCAAAATATTCTATAAAACGACCAAAATATTACACAAAGTGACCAAAATATCACAGAAAACAACCAAAAAAATAACACAAAACTACCAAAATGTGACACAAATGACTAAAATTGACACAAAATGACCAAAATGTTATATAAAATGACCGAAATATGACACAAAACCACCAAAACGCGCACCAGAGCTGTGTGTCTGCAGGCTAACCGCCGTATATGCGCCCCATATCTGTTGTATATCCGCCCCATATCCGCCCCATATCCGCCGTATATCCGCCGCATATCCGCCGTATTATCCGCCGCATATCCGCCGCATATCCGTTGTATATCCGCCGCATATCCGTTGTATATCCGCCGCATATCCGTTGTATATCCGCCGCATATCCGCCGTATATCCGTTGTATATCCGCCGCATGTCCGCCGCATGTCCGTTGTATATCCGCCATATATCCGCCGTATATCCGCCGCATGTCTGTTGTATATCCGCCGTATATCCGCCGCATATCCGCCGCATATCCGTTGTATATCCGCCGCATATCCGCCGTATATCCGCCGCATATCCGCTGTATATCCATTGTATATCCGCCGCATATCCGTTGTATATCCGCCGCATATCCGCCGTATATCCGCCGCATATCCGCCGTATATCCGCCGTATATCTGCTGTACGTCTGCAGGGCTGAGGAATCACAGGAAACCGATGTGACAGATTGAGGAAACGGTGATCAGAAGCGACAGACTCATCTGCTGGTAAATGTCGTGTTCTGACAGGCCGCCGACGTTCCACCAGATCTGCGCTGTGACGGGAGGAAGGAAGACGAGTATCACAACAAATCAATCAGCCGCCGTCACTCTGCAGAGCAGAATAAAGCAAACCGAGCATCAGGAAGTGGAGTCCACACTCCCCACCCAGCCGGAGGGGATTGGAGAGCAAACACTGCTGCTGACTGACACTCACTAACCAGTCCTCTGAAATCTCTGACAATGTTGTTAAAATGAAAGCCTTGTCTGCTGCCGTCTGCCTCTAATTTAGACCAGGAGACTCTAAAGTGCAGTCAGAAGAATGTATATACACTAATGTTCAAAAGTCTGGGGTGACTTAGGGCCAAAAATGTCCTCATTTTAGAAAGAAAAGCAATTTTTTTCCATGAAGTGACACAAAATGATCAAAATATGACTGAAAATGATCAAAATGTGACACAAAATGACCAGATTGTGTGAAAAAATATGGTTCAAAACAGTTCAAAATCCACCCATAATGTCAAAGAAAAACAGCCTAAAATTATTTGAAAATGATTGGACGTGAATTAAAAGTTGTCCAAAATGATGGAAAAACAACAACAACAAAAAAAGTATTTGCACAAACATTCGAAAGTACTTTAAGTATTCTAAAAAAAAAGATCAGTTAAAATGTACAAATATTAATCAAATTTGTTTAAAAAAAAATAAAAAATCTGAATATTCCAAAAACAAAGAATTTAATGTGTAGATTCTATAGTTTATCAACTTTATTTTATATATTTTACATTTATATTGTATGTTTAAAATAAAATATTAATGATTAAATATTGAGAAACTGTAAAACATAAGTTTATGTGTAAAAAAAATATATAGAGAGAAGGAATCAGGTTAAATGTCCAAATTTTCAATAAATAAAAAAAATCAGATTCAAGTTTAAAAAAATGTTTATAAGGAATGACTTAAAATATTAAAATATTGTAAATAAAATATAATTAAATGTAGAAATATAATTAATATTAGTATAAATATCTGTTAAACTAGTATGTGAGTAATGCAATATTTGTATTATATATGTAAATATTTTATCACTCAAATATTTTATATATATATATATATATATATATACACACACACACACACACACATATTATATAAATATTTTAGTACTTTCTAAACAATGCTAAATAAATAGCATAAATATATATTAAACAAAGTTTGAGTCATAAAATATTTGTATAAAATTAATTTCTCAGAAATGTATAAATATGTGTAGAAATCCTGATATCTAGCTGGATCCTGTAAAATAGATCAGATTAAACGTCCACATATTTTTGTCATTTTTGTCTCATTTTTCTCATTGAAAAAAAATTGTCTCATTTTTTTCATTTTTTGTCTCATTTTTGTCTCATTTTTCTCATTTTATGTCCAATTTTTCTTATTTTTTCTCATTTTTCTCATTTTATGTCTCATTTTTTACATTTCATGTCTCACTTTTGTCATTTTGTGTCTCATTTTTGTCGTTCTAATTTCCGTTTCTGTAATTTCGTGTCCTGTTTGAGTCACTTTGAGTCATAATTGTGTCTTTTATTGTTCCTGCTGCTGATCAGTGATTTACTGTGAAACCTTCCAGATGTAGTACAGCTCCATAGTACTACACAGTAGGAAGTACTGCAGTAGTATGAAGTACCTGAACAGCATCTACAGTAAAACTGTTTTCCTGCTGGAAGCTGAGCAGCAGGACTTCAATCAGAGGAGGAATCTAAAATTAGACGTGATGTTCTGGAAGGATTTTGCTGAAGCTTTTAGAATCCTGGAGCTGCTCAGATCCAAACCTCACAGCTGATAGGACTCATCCAGCTTCTGATTCATATTTAAGGAAGTCAGATGTTTATGTTCACCACATTTAGTCTGCGCTGGTTTGGGTTCAATTTTCAGTCTTTTGTATGTGTTCCCTGCCTCATTTGTGTCTTTTTTTACTTGTTTTGTGTTACATTTTGTTGTCTCGTGTCTCCTGGAACTGTTTTTGTGCCATATTTCAGCTGCTTTTGTCGACTTTCTCTGGGTTTTCTGGGAGGAATGAAGTTAATTTGGAGGTGAAATCCTGTGGAACGGAGTTTAATAACCTGCAGGAGGAGGTTCAACACGATCCTCCGGCTTTCATGTGAACAAAGCGACACACCTGAGAGACCAGAGGACATCAGAACGTCTCACCTGTCGGCCACCTGAACACATTTAACATCCGCAGGAGCAGAGTTGGTCTGGATTTCATGTTTCAGAGTTTCATCCTGTTTATTCTGCTTCCTCCTCAGGCAGCAGATTCTCGTCTCGTTCTCAACATTTCATTACAGCTGCTGTCATTTCGTGCCTCTTTCGTGTCCTTTTGTGTCTCATTTTAGACATTTTATCTGGTTTTTAAGATTCACTCTGTTGGCGTCAGTTTGTGTCTCTTTTATGTCGTCTTGTGTCTCATTTTTGTCATTTCATGTCTGGTGTTTGTCCTTTTATGTCTCATTTTTGTCGTTTTATGTCTCGTTTTTGTCGTTTCATGTCTGGTGTTTGTCATTTTTGTCATTTTGTGTCTGGTTTTTGTCGTGTCTCATTTTTGTCATTTTATGTCTTGTTTTTGACATTTTTTGTCTCATTTTTGTCACTTTATGTCTCGTTTTTGTCATTTTGTGTTTGTTTTTGTTGTTTCATGTCTCATTTTTGTCGTTTCATGTCTGGTTTTTGGAGTTTTATGTCTGGTTTTTGTCGTTTTATGTCTGTTTTTTGTCATTTTATGTCTGGTTTTTGAGATTCCCTCTCCATCTGTGTTGGTTTGTGTCTCTTTTTGTGTTGTCTGCTGACGCTGCAGACACACAACTCGCCCCGTGACGAACACACTCAGAAGTCCTGCTTCAGTCGACTGTCAGCTCGGATCAAGTCGCATTGACTCACAAAAGAGACGACTAAAAATACGACTTGGCAGGACAAACAAAGCAGATCAAACGTGAGTCATTTATTAGATCAGAATTACTGCGCCGTGCACGTAGACTCGTGCACGTAGAGCCGTGCACGTAGAGCCGTGCACGTAGACTCGTGCACGTAGAGCCGTGCACATAGAGCCATGCACGTAGCAGCGTCGTGCACGTAGAGCCGTGCACGTAGAGCCGTGCACGTAGACTCGTGCACGTAGAGCCGTGCACATAGAGCCATGCACGTAGCAGCGTCGTGCACGTAGCAGAGCCGTGCACGTAGCAGCGTCGTGCACGTAGAACCGTGCACGTAGAACCGTGCACATAGAGCCGTGCACGTAGCAGAGCCGTGCACGTAGCAGCGTCGTGCACGTAGAACCGTGCACATAGAGCCGTGCACGTAGAGCCCTCCAGCAGCCACCAGCTGACGTGGTGAAACTGTGGCCTGGATGTGGAACAGCTGACGGGGAACCTGATCTCCAGCGGAGCCCTGAGGTCCAGTTTCAGGGAGAATCAAAGCACCAGAGGAACGAGTTCAACAGAGAAGATAAAAGACCGTAACCCTGAGAAGACGTTAAACGAGGAATCAGGACAACAGAAATCTGTTCTTCCCTGACGCTGCTTCTCCGTCGACTCAGATGAAGATCAAACGGAACAAAGTGAAATCCTGTCGTCTTTAAGACCGGATTTAGTTCTTTAATCAAAAAATAAAAACTGAAAAATGCATTTCAGGCAAAGGAACTTAAAAAACAATCAAAAGCTGTGGTTTTTTCTCATTTTTGTCGTTTTTTTTCTGTTTGTCGGTTCATAACACTTTTTGTGTCATTTTAATTCATATTTGTGTCAGTTTAGTGTCACTTTCCTGCCATTTTTGTCATTTTTTGTCTCCTTTTTCTTATTTTGCATCTCGTTTTTGTCATTTTGCCTCATTTTTGTCGTTTTGCATGAATTTTTTTCCATTTTGTGTCTCATTTTTATTGTTTTGTGTCTCATTATTGTCATTTTGTGTCTCATTTTTGTGATTTTTGTCTCGTTTTTGTCGTTTTGTGTCTCATTGTTTACATTTTGTGTCTTGTTTTTGTCATTTTATTCTGTTTGTGTTGGTTTAGTGTTACTTTCTTGTCATTTTTGTGGTTTTGTGTCTCACTTTAGTCAAGTTGTGTCTTGTTTTTGACATCATATTTCATAATTGTGTTGGTTTGTGACACGTTTTGTGTCATTTTGTGTCTTGTTTTTCACACTTTATATAATGTTTGTGTGATGCTTATTCTCATTTTGTGTCTCATTTTTGACATATTTCATGTTGGTTTATAACATTTTTTGTGTCTTGCTTTTGTCATTTTGTTTGATTCTGTGTCTCATTTTTGTTGTTTGTCTTGTTTGTTGACATTTTCTTTCATGTTTGTCCCAGTTTGTGATGCTTTTCGATCATTTTGTGTCACATTTTTGTAATTTTGCATCTTGTTTTTGTCGTTTTAATTGATGTTTGTGTCAGTGGTGTTATTTTCCTGCCATTTTGTGGTTTTGTGCCTTATTTTTGTCACGTTGTCTTGTTTTTGTTAATTGTCTTGTTTTTCACACGTTACTTCAAATTTGTGATGTTTCTTCTCATTTTGTGTCTTTTTTTGCATCATTTTGCATCTCATATTTGACATTTTCTATTATTTTTTACATTCTCTGTCTCATTTTTGTCATGTGTGTCTCATTTGTGTTGTTTTGTGTCTCATTTGTGATTTTTTGTGTCTTGTTTTTATCAGTTTATTTCCTGTTTTTGTTGTTTTGTCTAATTTTTGTTATTTTGTGTCAAATTTTTGATGTTCTGTGTCTCAATATTTCATGCTGTTGTCATTATGTGTCTAATTTTTGTCCATTTTGTGTCTCGTTTGTGTTGTTTTGTGTAATTTTTGTTTTTTAATAACTGTTGAAATCGACACCTTGAACATATAAAGTTGTTTTCCAGCCAAACAGAACCTGAAGACTTTGAGCTGCTTCTTCATCCATGTTGAAAAACTGAAACAGCAGCTTTAATTAGTGACCTCTGGCTGTAAACAGAACCGGTTCAGAACCGGTTCTGACCCGGATTCTGGTCTGGGTTCTGGATTTAGGTCGAACTCTGGCGGCTTTAAATGGTCTGATGATGAAAACACAACCAGAGAGTTAAAGTGGGACGACAACCGTCGACGGGTTTGATGCTCAGTTTGAACTTCAGTCATCAGTAAGAAGAACTCAGCAGAACCAAGGAACCAATCAGGAACTGATCAGGAACCAAACAATAACCCATCAGGAACCAATCGGGAACCAAGGAACCGATCAGGAACCGATCAGAAAGCGATAATCAGCCAATAGGAGAGCTTCTAGAACCGTTAAAAGCTTCTTCATTGTCCTGTAAAAGTTAATTTGAGCCATTAAACAGCAGACTGAGGTGAAGATAGAAACTCACGTCTCCTAAACTTCGGTTCTTACAGTTCCGGTTTGAAGTGATTCAATTCAAGGAAATTCTTCATATTTCATAAAGCAGCTACGAAAGTCTCGATTCCAGAATTAGTCAGAACAACGTCTGAGCAGCAGCTCCAGGCTGCAACGTTGACACGGAGCAACGTTGCTGAGGTTAATTCTGACTGATTTCTAACCTTCCTGTGTCTAAAAGTTCCACCAAAACAATCCCCTGGTCTCCTCCAAACCAGAACCTCTACAAAAACAACCTCCAAACAAGAACCTCCAAAACAAGAACCTCCAAACAAGAACCTCCAAACAAGAACCTCTAAAACAAGAACCTCCAAAAAAGAACCTCCAAACAGAACCTCAAAACCAGAACCTCCACAACAAGAACCTCCAAACCAGAATCTCCACAACAAGAACCTCCAAACCAGAACCTCCAAACCAGAACCTCCAAACAAGAAACTCCACAACAAGAACCTCCAAACAAGAACCTCAAAACAAGAACCTCCACAACAAGAACCTCCAAACAAGAACCTCCACAACAAGAACCTCCACAACAAGAACCTCCAAACCAGAACCTCCAAACCAGAACCTCCAAACCAGAACCTCCACAACAAGAACCTCCAAACAAGAACCTCCAAACAAGAACCTCCACAACAAGAACCTCCAAACAAGAACCTCCACACCAGAACCTCCACAACAAGAACCTCCAAACAAGAACCTCCAAACAAGAACCTCCAAACAAGAACCTCCACAACAAGAACCTCCACAACAAGAACCTCCAAACAAGAACCTCCAAACCACAACCTCCAAACAAGAACCTCCAAACCAGAACCTCCAAACAAGAACCTCCACAACAAGAACCTCCAAACAAGAACCTCCAAACCACAACCTCCAAACCAGAACCTCCACAACAAGAACCTCCAAACAAGAACCTCACAACAGGAAGTTTTACTGGAGATTTTAGATCTTGCAGGAAGATAAACTTGCTTCATTCTCGCAGGAAATTCCACCAAAGTTCCACCAGAACCATCCCTTGATTTCTGTCTACGGGGCACCACCTCTACATCCTGGGCTAAGCTCCGCCCACCACAGCTGTGATTGGTTTAAAGAACCTCCAACAGGTGGAAGCTTCTTCCTCAACAGCAGAATGATGATCTGGGAGCTTTATTTCCATTTTAATGCAGCTGAAGACGTGAACTCAACAGTAAAAAGTGTGAAAAACTAAAAGTCGATAAAGATTTTGTAAAAAAAAAAAAAACTTGTAAAAGTCTGAAAAAAGAACAACAGAAGGCAACAATCAGACATTTAAAGCTAAATAACTGTACAAGTGCAAAGTTGAGCAGGACAGAAGAATAAATCCAGAACAAAGTGTGACGATGTTGAAACTTTCCACTGATTCAGGCGATAAAACTGGATGAAATTCATCAGAATCCACTAATCAGACTCTAAAACATCACAGATCTTTTATAAAAGCATTCAGCTGATGCAGCAGAACCAGACAGGACTGGATGTGGAACCTGGTCTACAATAATGCTGATCCAGCTGATCTCTGAGGATCTCTGGACTCTTCAGGTTAAAGTTCTAAAGAAGGAGGAACTTCCTCACCTTCAATCTGACCTCAAACTGGAGTTTGAATCCCAGAATGAAATTTAAGTTGAACTAAGTTGACTTTAAGTTTAGCTTTTAGCAGTTAGCTTCAGCTGGATTAATTCATTCAATTTCTTTAACCCTTTAATGCCCAACAGGCTCCAAAGTCACCATGTCTGTTGTTTGTCTCACGTTTCTGTCGTCGTGTTTCCTTTGTTGTCATTTTCTGTCTCGTTTGTCTCATTTGTGTAATTTTTTTGTTGTTTTTGTCCCTTTTTTGTCGGTTTGTAACTTTTTTGTCAAATTTTTTGTCTCTCTTGTTTTTCGTTTCATGTTGTTTGTTTCATTTTGTGTCTCTTTTTTTATTATTTTGTCTTGTTTTTGCTGATTTGGGGGTTTTTGTCTGATGTTTGTTGTTTGTCTCATTTTTTGTCATTTTGTGTTTCACTTTGTCGTTTTGTGTCTCATTTTTGTAATATTCTGTCTTGTTTTTGGGTCATGCTGAGCAGTAAAGGGTTAAACAAATCCCCTCGAGTTTCTCCATCAGTTTAATGAGCATCACCTGTTACCTGGATGTGGATCAGTTCACAGCCAATTAAAAGGTTCCACTTTTTACTGCTGTTGTCTCATAAAAATCACTAGAATATCCAACAGAAAAGCAGCAAAAGTCGCTTCCCAGCAGCAGGAAGGAGAGTTTTAGATGTTTTAGCTCCATAAATGAGTTGAAATGAGACTAAATGTGTGTTTGTGAGCATCAGTGGTGAATACTGCAGCTGGACTTCCTCCTCCTACCTTTAATGTGCTCGTTCACGACGCTCTCCAGCCGCTCCAGCCTCTCTATAATCCTCAGCGTCTCTCCTTTCCCGTCCTCCTCCAACTTTCGGTCCTCCCCGCCGCCTCCTCCGCCGCCTCCGCCGCCGCTCTCGGGAACTTTCCCCCCGGTGTTGGCCACGTAGTTGGTGATCCATCCGACGTACAGGAGACACACGATGTTGGTCATCCCGCTCAGGATCACGCAGGTGGACACCAAAGTTTTAGTTCTCCGTGTGCACAGCATCGCCACATCCCTCCACGGAAGCCCGGACCGGATCCCGACGCGCCGCCGCAGGTGCGCCGAGGAGCAGGACGCGGAACCGCGGATCAGTCCGCCGACGCGCGCTCCGGTGCCGGCTCGGGCATCGCTCGGTGCTCCGTTGGCTGCAGGGGAAAGATTCCGCTGATGGGCCCGCCGAGTCCCGCTGAGCTGCCCGACGATCACGCTGCGCTCCGCCGCTGAGAGTCTGACAGCCGCAGCGCTGCTCCCCGCAGCCCGGAGCCTCCAGCGGCCCAATGGAAGGACAGGAGGCGGGACCAGAGGACGAGGGGGCCGGCCTTCCGCCACAGCTGGAGACGGAGGGGTGGATGGATGGATGCATGGATGGATGGATGGATGGATGGATGGATGGATGGATGGATTATACATGGATGGATGGATGATAATGATGGATGGATGATGGATTATGGATGGATGGATGGATGGATGGTGGATGGATAATAATGAATGGATGGATGATAATGGATGGATGGATGGATGGATTATAGATGGATGGATGGATGATAATGATGGATGGATGATGGATTATGGATGGATGGATGGATGATAATGATGGATGGATAATGGATTATGGATGGATGGATGGATGGATGGAGGATGGCTGGATGGTGGATGGATAATAATGAATGGATGGATGATAATGGATGGATGAATGATGGATCTAGGTGTTTTGTTTATTCATGTTAGGGATTGTAGATAAATGATCTAGTTCCTGTTGATGTTCATTTATCATAAAACAACATTTTAATAAAATAAATAAAATGAAAAACAATAAAATAAAATGTTTCCTTCATCATGTTGGTGATTAGATTGTTTCTGATGTTTCACAGTGAACCCCTAAACTCTTTCAAATTAAAAGTAGCGAACAGGAAAACCATTTTACCCGCTCTCAGATCCCATCTTAAATCATGCCACCACCATGCTTTAATCATGATGCTGCCTCCACCATGCTTCACGTCATGATGCTGCCACCACCATGCTTTAATCATGATGCTGCCACCACCATGCTTTAATCATGATGCTGCCTCCACCATGCTTCACATCATGATGCTGCCACATGCCTGTTAGGACGAACACCATGTCTTGCAGGATTTCATGTTGTCTTTTAGCTCCTTGTCTGTGGACTTTTCGGTCTCTTTGCAGTCATTTTTGACGTTTTTAGTCATTTTGGTAAAATTTTGAGTCATGTTTGGCATATTAAGAATCATTTTACACAAAATCTTTGTTGTTTTGGACAAATTTCCTGCCGACTTTCTGTCTCCATCTTCCAAATCTGCACTTTTTGAGTCAAATCTGACATTTTAAATCCCATTTTGGAGAAATATGTTGTCGTTTTTGAGCAAGTTTTGACTCGTTTTGGAGAATTTTAGCTCATGTTGGACAATTTTGGAGTTACTTTAGATAAACACCACATCTTCCAGGATGTCCTGTTGTCTTTAAGCTCCTGGTCTGTCCATTCACACAATCCAACTCCTGAGCAGATAAATTATAAATATACGGAATAAAGACATTTGCATCACATTAAAATCATTTAAACCCACATTTAAAGCTTCTGTTCCTGTTTACTCGTCTGATTCCCCTGAGAATAAACAAGTATTTGCTGCTCATCAGCCTGAAGGTGGAACATTTAACTCTGATCCAGTCTCAGATCGAGTTAAAACATTCATGTGGAACAGATCACACAGACTTCTTTCCTCCCGTCTGTTGGGAGTTTAGTGAACCAGCAGACGCTGACACATGTAGGGTTAATAAAACGACACCATCGGAGTTAAATCTGCACAAAAGATCTGAACTTTAGAAGATAATAGCAACGCTGTTCGTTTTAATGATCAGTAGCTGATCCTGAGTGTT